>JAGFPH010005838.1:42926-62694 GCA_018207615.1 Philaenus spumarius
TACACGGAATATTTATACCGATAGTAAAGTAACTGAAGTTTTGTTAATTTGTCAGTTTTCTTTCATGAAGCCGTAGTCTAGTGGATAACGAGGCGTCTTTCTGATCAAGAGATGCCGAGTTCGAATCTAGGCTAGGGAGACCAGATATCTAATCATATCTGTGGTTTGAGGGTAGGAGGGCGGAAGTAAAGCAAACGGTGGTTGGCTTGCTTCCAAGCTGACGGGATATGACTAGATATCTGGTCTCCGGCTGGGGCTGTTTTGCATAATTTTACTACTAGGTAACTAAAAAAAAACCAATAAAAAATAAATTTTTAGTTTTTAATATAATGTTTTCTTTAACAATATTTATTATGGTCACATTTAGTGTAATAAAGTATTTTAAAAGCTCTAAACTCTACTATTCTTATTTTAAATTTCATTACAAAACAAAATAATCACTTATGTTTACTATTTATAGGAATTTTTTAGAAAATTAACAAAAATAATTCTTCAAACAGTAATATTTTAATTGGAGCTGGTGGAGCAGCCAAGTGCCAAATAAATAGAGTGCAAAAGGTTAACAAACAAATTGTCACCTACCTTAGTTTGGACGTCCAGCCTCAGCCGATGACAAAGGCAGCACACATTTACCTTAAAATATATTTCTTCCTTCTAGTTTTTTCGTTTATGATAGTAAATTATGATCCTCGATTTCAAAGCACTGTATGGCAAATCCTCATTCCATTCTTTGGTTACTTTTGCCCTTTATTAGTGTTGTCTTTCTTAATGCTGCCATTTTCAAAAAGTTTCTCTTTCAGAGTGATTTTATTTGTGATCAATATTATGTTATCAATTCTTTTAGAGTTAAGAATCATCGTGAGCTGTTTATAACCTATTACTAAACCAAAATAAATGAGTCCGATTTGTTAAAGTTGATGAAAACTTGTTAAAGTGTTTCATTTGTGTATCCTATTACTTTAAATGAGCAATTCTTGTATCTATCTTTGAATCTGTCGCTGATCTCGAAAACAGCTCTAACAAATTCAAAGAAATTTTGTATGTAGGTGTAGTTTTGATTTTTAAATAAACCCATACAGTTGTGTTTCGTGTAAAAACTTGAGAAAATCTAATTTAAAAGTTGAAAAATGTTAACATAGGGTCTTATGGGTTGCCATGTTGGTTACAAAATAACAATGAAATAGTAAATAAAGCGATCAAAACAGCTGTTTATAAACAAACCAACTTATTATACTGCTTTAGCACTTTGGAAATAGAGTGGAATAGAACTGAGATTAAGTATTATCCAAAATCAGCTGTTCATTGGATAGTTTTTAATTCCTGTTAAAAAACAAGCTAATTTATACTGTTTTAGCACGTTGGAATTAGAATTGGGCCTGATTTAACCATTTATTTTGTCAAAAAAAGGTAAACTTGGCAAAGATGGATAAATTCTAATAGTAAATTTTGTAGTAATATAGGCCTGGCTCATTTCTGAAACATAGTATTGAGGTTGTTAATCCTGCAATAATTTTTACTATATTTAGGCCTGGTTTCAAAACTTTAGTTGACAGGAGAATAGTAGAACTAGGACTAAAATCATAATGAAAGCCTCTCACGTTTCTAAAGCATGTATTTGAGGTTATAATTAATCTTGCAATTATTGTTAATATATTAAAGCATGGTTTCATAATTTTAAAAACCTATGTACAAACGAGCCAAAGATTAACGAGATTCTTTAGCGAATTTTCAAACTGCGAGCGAAGCGTCCAGGAGCAGAGCCCCTAGTATTTATTAATGGGACTGTGTTTTTAAGTAATTCGACGATGACATTACAAAAATGTAAAAACCGGTTATCCAATAAACCACTACAAACAAGCATTGACGTATCATAATAAGGTAATAAACATTTGTAATTATTATACAATCCTGAAGTTAGGAGTACTGAAATGTTTGTTGCCAATACTCGATTAACTAACCTTGGTCGGTCCAATCAAGCCTTGTGTATTAAAATATACCATTTTGTGTATTCATTGAAATATGCTGCTATTAACATACCATAAAAAATCTAACAGTGTTATGAAAGGAGGTGAAAATACTATAAAGGTTTGTTTTCTCATTACAATAAATGTCATGACATTTTAACATTAAGACAATGTGATATTAGTATATAGTTATTTCAGATTGTTGTAAAATTTGTGTTTTATAATTTGTTGCAATTCAAATAATAACAAATTGAAAATGCTGGACAATTAGTTTTTAAGAATGCCGATCATATGACGTTATTTCTCGTCACAAAAACTACACTAATAAACAAATTCTATTCTACAAACACTGAGCAATTAAAATAGTTTTAAAACAAAATGTCACTATTACAAGATAATGAATTAGAATCAACATACCTTAAACCCATGAATGGCTGCCATTTACGGCTCGGTTGTCCGTTTGAAGTCGGATTTGTGGAATTGTACTCTGCTAATAAAGACATTTAATTTGATGTACAACTCAACCTATGCTCTCGTTAAAGATTTTCTTCCGACTCCTTGTGGGCCGTCCCCCATTGGTTAAGGGTCAAGTAGAACTCTAAAAAATAGCTTTATAGCTCCTAAACTGATTTCTGGGCGTTTCTTTTGAAACCTGTACCGAGTAAACATTTTCCAGGTATCTTTAACACTCAACGCCATAGTAACTTTCATAAATTTTAAAACGCCGCCATTTTGTTTAGGGTGAACCTTTTGAAGTCGGATTTGCGGCATTGTATTCTACTAAATTAGACCTTTAATTTGATGTACAACTTGACCCACGCTCTCGTTTAAGATTTTCTTCTGACTCCTTGTGGGCCGTCCCCCCGAAGTGGTAGCGGCTCATTAAAATTGTGGTAAAATAGAGTTTTATGTCCAGTAACAGTGTACCGAGTTATATATAGTTCCATCTGTAACGGTTAAAAATATATTAACCCATTCCGGGACTTTTCACCGCCCCTGTATAAAGGATCGATATTGTTTCTTAAACTCTTTGAGAATTAAGACACTGTATTGTTGAGGCTGTGAATTCCACAGCTGCAGATCAGCTTGTGTGTAAGCCTATGTATGGCAAGAAATTACCCACTGTTTTGATACCCCTTACACAACAAATGTGCATAAATCCTGAATGAAAATACAATTTTGAAATCAACTCTGTACAGCTATGTCATTCTATCTTTCACAGTTTGTTTTGCAGGAAAGGTATAAAATCCTTTCTGTTTTAATAACCCTGGATTTCCAAAGCCTTTGATTTTTTAGCGTTATAATTTTTATTGAAAGTATTTCAATGGCAATTTTTTAATACTTTAGTTTCATTCCATTTACTGTTTTCACTGTGATTGACGCTAAAATTTCACACAAACTTCAATATACTTAAAAACTAGATACAAACACACATTTTAAATTTTAACAACAACATTATAAACTATTAACAATGAATAAATATTTTCATTATAATCACAAAAGTACAACAAGCAAATATTAAATCATGTAGGCGTATCACAATAAATTTTATAAAAACAGACTGTAAAACATAAAAACAATAAAATGTCTCCGGCATAAAGTTGTTAAAGCTGACCATTTCTTGCTCGTATTCTAATAGCAGTCACTGCATACTGTACCAAGTTAAGCAGACATATGATACTAGAAAAAGTCTCTGTAATGACAGTGTGCTAGTTTGTTAACTTTATTGCTGTCGTGAATCAAGATTACATGAATAAATAATACAATACATAGATAGGCTACTGTTTTGAACATTAAATATAAATGGACTTTTCCATCTGTATTATAACTATTGTAGGCTATATTTTTATGTTTATGATTTAAACTGTATACAAAGACACATTTGTAAAATTAATTTCATGAGTATTGTCCGAGTAAAAGTCAAGCTGAAAATAGTTAAATGTTCTAGACTAGGCCTAACTAATCTATGAAAAAGTTATAATGAATAAAAAGCATTCAAAAGATTAAACATTCAAACAATACACCCTGTCTACTTTAACATTTATTTCCTAGCAATTTCCTTGTAAACCACCAATGTACAAGATGTCTTTTACAGGGCCTAAATAGCCCGGGATATGCTTATATACAATGGAAATTATATTTATTACTGATGAGCTTTGAAGTTTGAAGGATTATGGCAAAACAGTGTTGAAAATTATTTTGAAGATAAGGCTCATTTCCCATATCTTGTCACATATTGACTTTACACATAAATTTGTGTAGGCCTACTCTACAATTGTTTTAAATTTTAAATAATTCTATTTGTTTAGTTTGTGAATCATTTACTATTTTTCTAGCAAAAGTGAAGCACAGTATCTTAAATATTGTCATAGAAGTTAACAGCATAAACATGTACCATTTTAAGTAGTCCAATTATTAAAGACACTAGTCAAAATAACTAGCCTATTTAGCCTAGGCTATTTTAATAAGTTATGATCAATTAAATATTTAATTCAAAACCAAAATTATTTATAGGACTATTTACCAAAAAAATATTTAATTCAAGAAATTTTATAAATAAAGAAAAGTACCTATATCTTAATTTTTGTAAAATAGCCTACTTACCCTGGTCAAATTAATTTATTATAGCACATTTTGAATGCAATGTTCTAGGCTAATGTTGAAAGTTTGGTTTTAGAATATTATGTTATTGTCGGATTTCTAAAAGTGATACCAACAGTTTTAGCTCATTTAACTCTTCTGTTATTTCTTATTATATTTTCGTTAAGTTTAATTCCAAATCGGTAAACTTAAAAGTTTTAAGAATCAAATGATAAAATGTATTTAAAAATTAACGAGTGACGCCTTTGTTGCAATAGGACAACACTGCCATTTGAATCTTGTATACACTGTTGAAGCCTGAGCAATCCATTTCTTTGGGTCGTGGTATACTGTCTTTATAGTAACACATTAAATACATTAATTAATAATATTATCATCAGTTTTATATTAAAGACTTTTGTTAAAGAAAAGTAAAAGAGTTATGTACATTCCAGTGAATTTTTACAAGTTACAGGAGTTTTCTATAAATATAAAACAAAAACAGATTACCTAATTAAACTAATATTTCATGTACCGGTATATGCATTTAGTTATTTTATAGTAAGGATTTTGATGGAATAAATAAAAAATATTAATTTACTTTTTACCATTTTCAAAAATATTATCTGCAACACAAAAATGTACTATTAATTATGATTTTAGTATGTATCTTCTTTCGTAGCCAACCTTTAAAAAAAATAGCAAGCAATATATTTTAAATAAATTATTGTATTAAGTTAAGTACAATACTTTTAAATAGGCTCGTTTCTGTAACTACCAAATTTAATACTGTATGGTATATATTTTATCACTTTTTATTTTATATCTTTTTTATTAGTCTCATATAATATATACGAATGTATGATTGTATATTACTACGAGAGACAATGCAATTAGTTTATCAAGTAAAACAGATTCTGTTCTGATGGATTAATTACAAAATGACAGCTGTCAGCTAGCAGCTGATTTCTTTCAACATTGGTTATGTTTTTTGTTTACGTTTTTACCTAAGAAATAACACTAATATTTTGAATTTGATTTAAATGTTATTAAAATTACATAATGTCTATTTAGTTTTTGTAAAATTTGTGAAAATGCTGTTTATTTTATCAGTATTGTAAATATTTATGAAGAAATACATTTAATGTTATGATTATTTAGACTTATAATAGTCTAAATATTACAATAATTAATTGTTTTAATTTTTTTACTTTACACTGGAATTACGAATTCTGAATAAGTTATGTGGTTAATATAATATATATTGAAAGTTCTAGTATAATTCATATACATTTCAAAGTTATAATATTTAATGCTGGCTTTGAACAAATGCATAGGTAATTTTAAAGGTCGATGCTATCGTGATAGGTTAGGTAGATCTAATAATTCAATACCGGTATAATAAGATGAACTTAATTTTGTTTGAAGCAGACCCAAATAAATATTTGTATCTTGACTTGATAAAGTAAAACCACTGAAAGAAACAAATTACAGTAAAATTTCAAAATTGTCAGTAGGGTAGTTTACAGCTGTTTTATCAGGCATCATCAGAACTTAAACACTTTTCACATTACACTGATTAAGAACTTAGTTTATAAAAACACATTTAACAAATAAATAAAACATACATTTAGAACATTTAATGTCACAGGTGTGACCGACCACTCTTGTGCTTTTTATCCAACTCCTGTATATTATAAGAGTTTTCCGGCATAAATTTAGGCCTACTGTATAACCCTCGGCTGATAATTTTGAAGACGACCTTGTTTTACATTCTACTGTTAAATGTTGAATACAGGTAAACATACTGTGACTAAAGACTATAAATTAGAACTTCAGGCTATTTTTTTTATTATTGCATTTCTGTTGGCGTAGGGTCGTATAGTAAATTCACACAGTTTTTCCAACTATATTATAGGCCTAGGCCTAATTATCAAATTCATGATGCCTTATGAAAAAATGGTTAACTGTGTCTTAGTAGTTGTAAATACAATAAAAACAAGACATTTAGCGTGCATCCCTGCAGTAAAAACAGAAACTGACAATACAGTAGTAACACTGTTATGTAACATGCAAATCAATTTCAAAATTTCCCATCAATTTTGACAATTTAATTGAAAATTATATTAAAAACTGAGATAACATTTTGATTCATGCATTGCTAAAAAAAACGATTAGTTTAAATTCTATAAAACATGCACAAAATCTAATAAACAGTAGATTACCTACTACCTACTATAATTACCTACTAGTATGTGATTGTATTGTTCACAATTATATTAATTTGTTTTGCTAAACTTTTTAACTATTTGTAATGCAGGTTCTACAGTTTGTATGACTAATTAGTTATTACTAAAAAACAATCAGTAATCATTGAAAAATACACAAATTAAAACCAATTTTAACTATTGAAAAGTCCAAGTGAAATAACTCCAACATAGGCCTACCAGGTTACATCCACTGCACCTATGTTAGGGACAGCTACTTTCCTTCCTAGCTTTTACTTCTAAACAAGGGAATATAGATCCATGATTTTTGTTTTTTGCCTTACTGGACTGGATATATTTACATAAATACCTTAATTCCTAAATGTATAATTTATAGTTTTTTGATGCGCATTAAACAAATGCAAATCTTTTAAAAAGTTTTTTTATAAAAGGTTTGAAAATGCCTGAAAAAATAGGCGAAACATACGTCACCGAATAAAGAGTGATCAAAATAGGACTGCGAGCAGTACAAGGAATCAAAGTATTTATGTAAATATAGATTCAGTTAGACATTGATTTATCCACATTAACAGAACTAAGTCATCATTTAAGGACAAGGTAGATGGTCAAGTTCTTATTCTATTTTTGTAAACTTCTTCCGTTAAGAAGAGGTCTAATGTCAAGAGCGCATATATGGTATTTTCTAGGGGAGCTAGACCGGGATATATGGGGATTAAGGAGAACCCTCTCCTCCTTCAGAAGTGGTCCAGGGAAATTTTTGACCTAAACCAGAAATCTTTTAAATTTGTTAAGCCAATTTGGCTGTTCAGGTGAAATAATAACCCACACAGCATTGAATCTGTACCTTTACACCGTCAATGAATACACAAAGCTATAACATGCCTAGAGGCCGCACCAAGTTACTGAACCCAGCAGCTCATGCTTGAACTCTTGTAAAAAATAAAATAAATAGTATAAGTTTGTAAAATCAAATGGCACATAACATTTAAAACATATTTTAGTGCTAATCTCTTAAAAGAAAAATACCTGACTATAATTAATAATAATCCTTTTTTCTGACTTTTGATGAGGAAAATTCATCACGCCGAAATGTCATTTGGAAATAGTTTCATGAAGTTGACAGCTTAAGTTTGAACATCATTTTCGCTTGATTCAGGTCAATAAATAATTCAGTTTGAATAATTTTGTACGTGTTCAAAAACTGACGTCATTCCTTGAAATCGTGCGTCTAGTTGCCCACATAACCTGACTATCATGGGGTAAAATACAGTCACTTTTAAGCAAGATTTTGGCTCTTGCAGCCTTTCATCCTTGCTCAGTTCGGGGATGCGGAATACTACCCCCCGGAAAACTACCCCCCCCCCCCCAAGCCGGTCCCCACAATTATACTGTTATCGGAAACATACTGTGACTAAACAGTTTAGGTTAGTCCTCTAGTTTCTTTTTTATTCTAATTATATTGAAACTTGAGTGTGCGTGACTGGAAAACTGCCCCCCCGATCTCTGAAGTCAAAATGACGTAGGAACCTGCTGGGGGGGGGGGGGGGGGTTTTCCAGGGGGTAGTATTCCGGCGACCCCTCAGTTCATAAAAGTGCTTCTTTGTTTTAGTAATTATTTTTTGGGCAAGACCGACTTCTATACCCTAACACACGCACATTTTTGAAGTTTCCTCACTAGGTTTTGCTGTGAACTACTGAATCTTTTTCTAAAAGGGTCTATTTTCCCCCTGGCTTCAACAAACATTGAATTAAGTAAATGTTTTATCAAACAAATTCATATTTTATATAACAATTAAGTCGTTTTGAATAGATTTCTCAGCAAATGATGTCCAAAATACACTTTTTTCCCATAGAAATCCAAGTAGGGAGGGCGGGGGCCCCGGGGCAACAAAACAAGACTGATATTTTATTTTATAGTTATTCAGTACTTTTTAAAACATGTAGACTGCAGTGTTATTCACTTGAATAACTTGTTATTTGTTTATTCTCTTTGGGAGGATTGATCTCTATCCCCCTCCCCATATTTATACCACTGGCACCAGTGTGCACCTCACCTGATCTCATCATAATAGACTTAGAAGAACAAGTCAGTTCAAATATTGTCAGTATTCAACTCTTTAATAGATTTAGCACTAAATCTCATGCGGCTTCTCCTGACAAGTTTCTAAAATATGTACTGAATACCTTTCTAAATACCTTTAGACTATATTTATCACCATTGATTGTGTCTAATTTAATCTTCACTTTTGTACTTTTGTTTAGGCTGAAGTTGACCATGTCCTTTGTACTCCATTGGATTTTCAAATATTTCCCAAGTTTTAAGCCTCAAATTGGGCTTTTAATAATAATTAAAAAAAATTTCCAAGTACATTTTCATACAGTTTTGACAAAGTGTCGAACCAAAAAACAGGTAGAAATACATCGTCGGTGAATTCTTCACTCCCTGCGTCAGTAGTTACAGTTCCTCTATTAGGATGGAGAAAAAAATCTTAAGTAAAAGTAGTTTGAAAAACTTCACCTTAAAATACAGCTTTAATTTCAGATTATAAATAACTAGGGGAAACCCCTGCGTGCTCCGCACACCAATCCCGTTGGAACCTTCTACACACATAATCAATCAAATAATCATGTTATGTTTTCTTTATAATAAAGGTGTAGGATTGATAATAAGCCCAAAGCTAAGATGGTAAATAATGTCAAATCAAATTATTTCGTATATTTTATAACAGCACCCCAGTTAAAATAAAGGTTAAAAGAACCAGCAAGGCTCAGGTCTACACTTTAATAAAAACCTAACCTAAATATAGAAATTTAAGTAATATTGCTTCAAAGTTTGAAATCAGCTGTTTTATCTGTTATTTTATTTAATTTTTTGCTATGGTAATAAATGTAAATACATACGTGATGATTCATCGGTCTAGGCCTTATTTAAGATTTTTTCCAACTAAATTTACAAATATTGAGACAAAAAAGTCTTTTATCAAAATGAATTTTAGTCTATGTTACTCAGGGATAGTGTAGCTTTTTATTAGTAAAACTATTTTTTCAATCGGTTCAGTAGTTCCAGAGATTACTCCCTACATACAAACAAACAAATTTTACTTCTTTATAATATTAATTAATACAGACAACTCATTGTCTCTCTGGGACAGGAACTTTCTTGAGAGTTTTCTTGTTACAATGGCTAGAGTAATTTTTACATGCTTAACAATTACCTTAGGCCATATTGTATCAACCTGCCGAGATGACTGTGCCGATTTTAAGTAGGGATTTTAACACTGCACATGCTACATTAAGTACTTTAAGAGTTTTTATTTTTTACAAGAATTTCAACATGTTTATAACATTATTGAAAAATTTCCCCATATTTTTTCCCCACTTTGGGGAAGATACCCCAATCTGGCAACAATGGTCTGGTGGCCTCGTGCAGTGCATGGCATGGGGTGGTAACAAGGGTTGGAACTAAGTTTCCCAGAACATTATTTAAAAGAGTACTTATTTGGTACAGAAATATTTTGATTTACCCATCATTTTTTGTTTGGAAATTATTACTTGCTTGTTATTTGTGAGTGTTGGTAATAATTACAGTAACAATAAAAGCTTGTAATTTTTTAGTTGTTTTTGGGTGCAATTTGATACCAATTTCAAAGTACTAACTTTTTATTAAAAATCTCCATTTCCCAACTTTTGGATTTTAAAATTATGGGGGGTGACGCCCCTCGGTCCCATCCCCCTACAGCGACGTCCTTGTATAACATGCCACAAAATATAATTGCAAAAAATTGAGTTTAAATTGAATATATTATTAGCGTATACATAGATGAATTGAATATACAATGGAACGTATGTATTTGCGTTGCTCTAGTGAGGAGTAGGGTAAATCTTAGGTATAGTTAATGTGATAGTGAGTGGAATCGAATGCCGTTTATTATTTTACTGTTTTGTTTTCTATGAATCAGATGAAACGCAGGTTGTGAAAATAAAAAACTCGTTTGATTTTTATTACAAATTTCAATTGAGCGAATTTAGGTTTTAAAATTTAAACTGCATTATGTAGAGAAAAAGCGAATGGCAACATGGCAAGGAGTTATATTATAAAACCTTAAAGCCCATTTATAACATAAATGGTTACGTTTGTGTAAATTAATATCTAGCGTATCTATTCGTCCTTAGGCTACTCACAGAGTAAAAAGTAATATCTTGAAATCTTCCAATAAAGAACAGATTACGTTGAGAATTGTCTAACTTATCTATAAGATTACAGTCATGATAATAACTAGCAGTATGAAATAAACTTATACAGGGTGTTACAAAAATGTGTGATGGGCTATACAGGACCTGATTCTACATGCAAAAATAAGTCGAAAATGTAGTATAACATTTTTTCGATTTCGGCTTAGTTTAGCCGTAATCCGCCATTTTGTTTTTTTTACAAAAACTCACTGTAACTCCGGAAATAGATAAGATATCGAGTTCAAATTTGGAATAAGCATTTTATATGTTACGATTAACAAGTATACCAAACACAAAGAATTTATTTTTATAATTTTCAAAATGGCGGCCGTTACAAATTTTTAACGTGGAATATCTTGAAAACCGTTCACTTTACAAAAAATGTACAAGAAACAAAATATTTTCCTTTTTTAACGACAGACAAAATGCTTTTTTTGTAGTTTCAGTAGGTCAAAGGATAACCGAGTTATCGACAAAAAACATAATTTCTTGGTAATTGTCTACAAGCGAATTACGGCTAAACTAAGCCGAAATCGAAAAAGTGTTATACTACATTTTCGACTTATTTTTGCATGTCGAATCTGATAGCTTGCTAGAAAAATAACTACATAAATTGTTCAATTTTAAAAAATTGTGGCCGTAATTCGCTTGTAGACAATTACCAAGAAATTATGTTTTTTGTCGATAACTCGGTTATTCTTTGACCTACTGAAAATACAAAAAAAAGCATTGTGTCTGTCGTTAAAAAAGGAAAATATTTTGTCTCTTGTACATTTTTTGTAAAGTTAACGGTTTTCAAGATATTCCACGTTAAAAATTTGTAACGGCCGCCATTTTGAAAATTATAAAAATAAATTCTTTGTGTTTGGTATACTTGTTAATCGTAACATATAAAATGCTTATTCCAAATTTGAACTCGATATCTTATCTATTTCCAGAGTTACAGTGAGTTTTTGTAAAAAAACAAAATGGCGGATTACGGCTAAACTAAGCCGAAATCGAAAAAATGTTATACTGCATTTTCGACTTATTTTTGCATGTAGAATCAGGTCCTGTATAGCCCATCACACATTTTTGTAACACCCTGTATAGCATAGCTGCAATTGCTTTTAAAGAAGCGGTTAAATTTTACATCGTGGACTAAACTTCGTCTTTACTGTTAAACTATTACACTTGAGGGTCTGCTCCAGGAAACGAGGAAACACAAGCTCTTCTCTCTATAACCGTATCTAAACAGTGCAATTTCTTGCAGCTGAGCGCTTTGACATCGCCTCATTTCAAACCATTTTATAAATCCATCTTTTGTAATTAAGTGCTGAAAAAAAACTGAATATTCTTTTTTAAATTTCGGATCCAGCTTACAAATTACTTTTCAATATTCATTTTTTAATGTGTTAGGAAATAAACGGTATCAGGAAACTGACACATACTTTCTCCCTCAAAGTACTATAACATACTCTACTTTTTCATCAGTAAAATAATAATTCAAAATACCAATTAAAAAAATTTTTTTTTAAGAGTAATTTTCCCATAAAAAACCATAAAATAACGGAGAAACAACTTTTCTCAAAAACGGCTTGAACGATTTTGATTAAAATGTTATAGTTTATATTACTTTAGGTCCCTAATAAACTATAAAATTTTAATGAAAATCGTTAGAGCCGTTTTTGAGAAAAGTTGATTTTTCCGTTATTTTAAGGGTTTTTATGGGAAAATTACCCTTAAAAATAAAAAAAACGCCTGGAGATACCGTGGATTAGTACCTCCATACCAAATTTCATCAAAATCGGACGACTGGTTTAGGCTCTAGGTCTGATAACATCCACACACACACCCCTGTTTGTATGAGGACCTCTCTTTTCTATCACATGTTAAATAACATGAAAGCGAGTACCTACCAACTCTGTACAGTCAAGCGAGGTCTTTTTACGTTTTTATTTTTTTAAGGCAGTCAAAAATTTATGATTACCGTAAATGACCACTTATATGTATACCTTATAATAAAAGGATATGGATGCAATTTTTTAAATCCAATTTGGCCTTATTTTAAAATCTCCCGCATACAACACGAAATCGAGGTCCCAAAACACATATATGTTCAATAACGAACAACCGAGGTCTTGCTGTCTACCGGTTTGTAACATGAAACCGAGGTCTTAACGCACTCGTATGTTTAATAACGGACAACCGAGGTCTTGTCGTCTACCGGTTTGTAACATGAAACCGAGGTCTTAACGCACTCGTATGTTTAATAACGGACAACCGAGGTCTTGCTGTCTAACAGTTTGTAACATGAAACCGAGGTCTTAACGCACTTGTATGTTTAATAACGGACAACCGAGGTCTTGCTGAGGGTTATGTATGGATATTGGATAATGTGTTTCTGGAAAATAGTGGAACACTACGCATACATCCTTTCTCACGGGAAGAAAGAAAAGCGGAAATGTCCCTGACTCTAACATCCGTTTAAAGAAATTATCTCTCGTGTCTTGAAGTCTTGTGTCATTATATTTAGGATTAGCTCTAAACCACGACAAAACAGTACTTAGGTTCTCCTCAATATAAATTATCAAAAAAAAAGTAAAGTATAATTTTTATTTAAGGGTGTAAGGCCTATGAACAAAAAACAAATTTATTTCCTTTTTTTTTTGTTGGAAACAAGTTCATTTAGTAAAAACCAAATGTGGCATTAAAAAATCGAAAAAAATAAATTGCGGCCTATGTGTGACCTTAAGTGTACATTTTGAGCATTCTTCATGCAAACTACAAATGGAAACGAAAAACACCATAGCAATCAAACCAGCCAGCGACCTTGTAGTGACTTGTAAAAACTCTTTTTTTTGCACTTCTGGTGTCATATCTGGTTTTTGAGCTGAAGTACCATAGCTTTTATTGTTTTCAACATTTTCTTTCGGACTTGTTTTCCTTTTTTATTTCCTTATTTCCTTAAAACGGAAATTAAAATCTCTTATAGAAATTTAATATGGGATACAATTTTAAGCCTATTCCGAGTGATATCTGAAGTTCTATTGGACCTATTGACATGCAGTTTGTGTCAAATGAAAGATAATTAACTCTATATTTGCCCATTTGCCTTAAAATTGTACTATTCCTTCATTTGATATTTAAAAAATAGAATTTAAAATATTTTCTATTTATTATCATTGTTTTTACTGATCAACTGAATAGCACAGATCAGCTGATTATAACAGCACATGTTAAATTATCATAAAAATAAATATGTTTATTGTTAATTCAGTAATCAGCTGTTTGCTCTAATATTTCCATTAACAGCATTATTTCAAACTTAAATCAATTATTAGTATTTTTTACTTTTAGGTTAGGTTATTATTAAAGTGTAGACCTGAGCCTTGCTGACTACACAACGGGCTCCAACAGGGGGAAGGGGGATTGGCGTGCGGAGCACCCAGGGGTATCCCCTAGTATGTTATACATACGGTAACAAGACTCTTCAATTAAAAAGTGGTATTTTTAAAAGCTCTTATTTACCTTGAGGAAATTACTTTAAATAAAACTTGTCGGAGTTAGTAGGCCTATAGTTAGTAACGTTGTATTGGCCCGGAGAGAAGCGGGGTGAGGGTAAACCAGAACCTTTCCCCTACTCTAAGCACCATAGCACCATCTAATATCAACAAAGAAGGAATTGTGAGTTAATTAAATCAAAGTGTGTAATTCGTGTTTATTTACTAATAAAAGACATTCTGCCACATTATGACATTTGTTAATAATAAACTTTGAGCTTGACGAGTGAGAAGGAATTATTTAAAAATAATAACAATACAATAATTCTCACACATATATACGTTGATTGATCAAACGCATTTCAACGACAAAGTCGTTATCCTCAGGGATACATGAGCTACAACTATTTGTTATCAATTTCCATTAGCCTGCATATAATCTAGTATTTGTTAAATATGTTGAAATAACAACTGCAATTGTAGTTGGCATTGTTTTATACGTAATTTTTTTTAGCCGTCAGAATTACATTGTCCAACTATTAAAAATAAGGTGGAATGTTTTGTACAAATTCCAATGTAACAAAAACAACAGTCCAGACAAATGACGTGAAAAATACATTTAAAAGAGTTAACTCTCGACAAAAGTTTTAATCCTGGAATTCCTTTATTGGTGCCCCTATCCTAAGTTTTCCCTGATGCACTCGGCGCTGCGCTCCAAAATATGAGCAAATTCGCTATTTTAAGTTTTTCTTGAATAACTCTAAACTGACTTATCAAATCAAAAAGATATCTATTAGATAAATAAAGCACTTTAAATTTTGCTTAAAATGATACCAATTTCATCCATTTTGGTTCAGTTGAACCGGTACTAGAGTTTATACAAAAAACACTATAAATGGTATTTTAGCTGCCTTGGACTCTGTGCTCAATGTCCAGCTGTCCATCCTGTAGGCATGCAAGGGGACTGAATGTTTGTATGAACGTTTTTATACTCTAAACTCTAAGCACAGAGGACAAAGTAATACAGAGTGCTCGAAGGATAGGGAGATGTGTTTCGGTAATTTCGTTAATATGTTAGCTGGAAGTTAGCTAGCTAACGTTGCCAAGCAGTGCAGGCAACACAAGGCTCAGTGTCCTTTTTTGTCGCCGTAGTGTTTAGCGCCTGTCCATCTCCCCACTCTCTCACACATAGTTCAAAACGGCAACGTCGCTAGCCTCTTGGCTGTTCCGGTACTAAACCAGCGCTTCAGTAAAGGCGAAACACATCTCTCTATCCTTCGAGCACTCAAGTTTCAAATTTGTGTATTCAAAATAAAACACATTTAAATAATTGAATTCGTTTCTGTGTATATTGAATTATTATTTTTTTTAAATATAGCAATCTAGTTTTACAAAACCAATAATCTATTCAATTCTTACTTAAACTTATATAACAAACTACTACACTCAATCATTATTTGAAATATTTTTATAAGGTTACAGTTATGTAATTAGCACTTTTTATAGGTTATACAGTATTACTAATAGTTTCGTAAACAGTAGAACTCGTGAAAAAAATTTGAATCTGCTCTTTACTGCAAATTTTTATTAAAGTTGTCGTAGCGGAGCTACTTATATTTCCAATAATATACTTCGTGAGATTCCCCGGCATTCGTATATACACTCCGGCGAAAAACAGCGAAATAATTTTCAATCGTTATTTTTGGCCCTCAAAAGGGCCAAAACTCAAATCGAAACAGCAGGTATAAATTCCGAACCTACTTCTCGGTCCACAACATGGCCGACATCACATCGCACAATCGAACTAAATTCCACAACAAACTTCTTGGCTCTTAAAAGGGCCAATTTCTGTCAGCGTCTTGCGATTTTCCTTTAAATGCCTTTTACGGGAAAACTCGCCTAAATATCCTCAGAGCTTCACTCTACAATGTCCCCGGTCGGTATAATATCAGTCTGGCGAACAGAGGCCTGTTCGACCGCCAAGGACTTGACGATATCGGCCGGCAACACTTCATAATCTACGTTTCCTTTTTATTCCATATAGGTGGTCATATGCAGTTATAAATAATATTTGCCATGGCAATTTCGCGGAGTTTATGAATAATTACGTTTGAAAGATAAGGTAAAGATCATTTTCAGAATAATATTTTGAAGATTTTCAATAAAAAGGACCGCCAAGCGTTTCAACTATTTTTTAATTGGACACGTAGCTTGTGGAAGTGAGTTGTGAATAATTCGTGTAAAGAGTTTCATAAAATAGTCTTCATTTTTAAACGTTTTTATTGATTTTAATACTTTCATGAGAAAGCTAATATTTCTGATGTGATTAATAATTATTCAAAACGTGAATTATAGCTTTACACATTAGTTTATTACACTTATTTTCTTTGTTCAAGAAATTATCCATCGTATTATAATTTTTATTGATTTAAAAGTAAACCATAGCTTTACGCGTTAGTTTATTTCACTTCTTTTTTTGTTCAAGAAATGACCTACCGTATTATAAAGTTTTAAGAGTGGGATTATAGTTTTGTTTTTAAGTGTGGACAATTTTTAAGAGTGGGGATAGTCATAGCTTGACGCGTCGGTTTTTCTTTTTTTTTTAAAAAGATTTTTTGGTTGAATTAATCCCTTTTCCACCAATAAATTTTGCAACTATTGAATTGAACTGTTCTGCCGGATTGTTGGTCTTATCACAGACTATAGAAATTCACCAGACCTCACTGTAATAGGAGAACGGGTGCGGTATAATTGAGTCAGTTTTTGGCCGCGAGAGTTCAGGTGCAAGGCTACTGTAACATATTAGCAGAGCTACGTTGTCAGATTGAACGAGTGATGGGGTGGGGGTCCGTCAAGGTCAGGTCGTTGTCACTGCCGGAAGAGTCGTGCTACTTAGGGTTGTTGCGATATCGGGAAGTTTTAGATATTCGATATCGATATGATATCAAGCTCTTGTATCGATATAACGAGAATATCGATATCAGCAATATCGAATGATTCGATATTAATATTTCTTTGTCAATCGTAGTCTTATTTCCTACTTGTAAAGTAAAATATGGTCATTGTTTACTTACGTGTGACCAAACGTAATGGTACATTTTGCTTATATTCTTAAATTACACACCAATCTAACTCTAAAAACTCAAAAAATATCACAGAAAGACTGGAAACAAATATATAAATTAGGAGATAACGAAAATTCCAAACAATATAGGTTAAATTTAACTATAATTGTTAATTATTGTTTACTTATTTGTGAACAGATGTAAGGATCAATTTTGCTTAGCCATAGAGACTAAAACTACGCATCAAACTAACTCTAAAAACAAAAACATTTTTATAGGAAACAAATATTACGTAAATTGGAGAAAAAGAAAACTCCTAAAAATATAAGTTAAGGCTCTTCTATACTTTGAAGAAAACTCCCGAGTGTACAGTGTGATTTTAATAAAAAGGACCGAGTACAGTCAGTGACCTTGTGGTGGCGAGGAGAGAAGCGGGGGGTAAAAATCCTAAACTGAAAACATTAGTCTCAGAGTCTACTAAACGCCCACTTGGCACCATCCAATACAAAGATAAGAAATTGTTAGTAAATAAAACCATGGGCCATTCAATGAATGCTACACAAGTGGGGTGTAGAGATAAATGGAAGAAACACAATGTTTGACTGTATTTGGTGACTTTGTTTGTATTAATTAATAACATACTAAAAGTCCCCTATCCTAGGAGGTAAGCGGAGTGCAGGCGGGAAGCACGTACAAGGTTTCTTTTTTCGGGTTTTTGCTTTATCTCGAAACTATCTTCCCAGCGATAATACCATAATGTACAAAACTAAAGCTGACCAAATATGCCACAAGATTCATTCTAATCATTTTGTGGCTATCTCGCATGGTTTGCCAGATATCTGCGCTCAAAATCGCTTATTGTTGAAAACATTTTGCATCAGTTTTTTGCCTTGTAGTGTAGTTATTTTAAACCAAAATCACCCCATTACCTAAAAACAAACTCTTCTAAGCTAAGGATTTGGTATGTATGTTGTATTTAGCTACTGTAATAACATACTAAAAGTACCCGCAAAAAAAAAAACCTGTGCTACGGCCGCCATCTTGGAAAACGGTGTCAAAACCATAACTCAAAAACTATTCATCCTATAAAAAAAAGTTATAAATAAAAAATGTTTTTCACAAAAAGAGCTACAATTGCTTTTAGCAATTTTTAATAAAATTAACTGTTTAGCCATTAAATGCAATATTTGGAAAACAATTTTAATAATTTGTAAAAAAAAACTAATTAATAAAATAATTTTGTTAAACCTCAATACGAATTTTTAATTATTTATAATCGATACATTTAGTGTAAAAAAGTATTTTCAAAGCTCTAAACTCTATTATTATTTTTATTTTTTATTTCATTACAAACCAAAATAATGAATTATTTTCTGACCAATTATATTCAAAATAGGCCTACTCAATGAAAAGTTTGTATTTTAATCACTCAACAATTTTTTCTTTATTCTCTGGTTTATTCCGAACAAAATTATATATACGTTTTGTTTACTGTTTATAGTATTTTTTGGCGAATTTACAAAAATACTTCTTCAAACAGTCATATTTTAATTGTTTGCAAATGCCAAAAATCTATTGTTGTTACATTGCCGGTTCTAAGATTAAATACTAGTACCAGGAGACCCAGCTAAAGCTCGATTATAAGCAGGGCTATGATTTCAATAATAAATATTGGATTATTGAGTTTTGAGGTTAGGCCTATAACATTAAATAACTAAATAAAGGGTATATTCAACATTAGGCTTACCTGTAATAAAAATACAGTTTAAAGGATTAACCATAATCTCAACGCTATGCCTCAGAAATAAGTCAGGCCTAAATTAAAGTTTAATATTTCAATATCGATTTAGGCCTAGGGCCTAGTTCGCTCACGTCAATAACTATTATTGAAAATTTCCGTGAACATCGTTTAGGTTAGGCCTATAACATCAAACAACTAAATAAAGGGTATGTTTATTTAGCAGAAGTATTTGTTGCCATGGTAACTATAAATAGATACAACATTAGGCTTACCTCTAATAAAATACAGTTTAAAAGAAAACAGATGATTATTGTAATGGCATTGAAAACATTTGCATCAGCTGTGCTTCGTTTAAAAGAAAACAGATGATTATTGTAATGACATTGAAAACATTTGCATCAGCTGTGCTTTGTATTGTTTAAAATGGACAAATTTCACTTTTTAATTTAATAAAAAGACGTAGAAAACGAATTTT
>JAGFPH010005838.1:62794-84451 GCA_018207615.1 Philaenus spumarius
AGTACTGAAATAGGTCTCGATAATGGAGGAACTCCGAAACGCGTCGACAAACTTTAGTGAAAGTGTTAAGTTAGGATTGGCAGAAAATTGTACTAAAACTTATTTCATGGATCCTATCAGATATAATTTGTATAATAACTTGTTTAGTTCTAACGACAGAAGTTTACTTAGTACAATTGGGAAGTAGGCCTAACTGTTCCCAATAAATTGCATAAAGTTGTTTATGACAAAGTGATTGACAGACATTATTATTATTATTATTATTTGGAATGAATTCTTCCCTTATCTAAAGCATAAGTTTAGGCCTAAAAAGAACTCATAGAGTCTGTCGTCTGTGCAGTGATGCAATATCAAAATTACCGTATGTCAAATAAACACATTTGCAGTAACATTTAAAATATAAATTAAACTCAGTGAGTTTTTATTGTAATACAACCAACACCAAGGAATATTAGTGGATCTTACCATTTCGAAGTAGGCCTAAGTGGAAACCTAACCTCAAAATGTACACAAATCGTCCAACGAACTTGTCGCGCAAAGAGTATTTCACTACACATGACACTTATACACTTATTGTAATCAAAACTAAATAAATTTAAAAAACGTTAAATACACAAACCGTGAAGAAACTACTAAAGTTGTTCTAACGACACAAGTTTACTTACACAAGACGCTTCGCCGAACTGTACAACGGACTGGTAAGGTAGATATGATTGAGTCACAAGCAACAGCTGACTGTAAGCCTACAGATTGGGCAACTGATAAGCAGTTAGTTTTACATTGTTACACATTGTTTTATTTTAACCCCATGAAAATAACAGGCAGATTAATTAGATAAACACCACAAATACGTAATTTATAAAAAAACAAGAAAAACTTTATGTAGGCCTACCTAACTTTGCTGAAGGAATGTTTAACTCGTTATATGTTTTATAATTATTATTTAGATGTGATTTTATAAAAGAGAAGACTTATTTGCTAAGATTTCTATTTATGTACATTATTATAATATCAAAATAAAGATAAAAACATTATATATTATTTACTTTTCATTTCATATTGATATATCAAATTATTTTTAAGATAGTAATATAATAATTAAGAAAATATTAATTGAATATGTTTATACATTATACGAAGATGTACGAATATTTCCGAAGTTAAACGAATGGGTTTATCTATACTAATATTGTAAAGAGGTAAAGTTTGTTTGTCTGTTTGTATGTAGAGGGTAATCTCTGGAACTACTGAACCAATTAATTGAAAAAATAGTTTTACTAATAAAAAGCTACACTATCCCTGAGTAACATAGACTAGAATTCATTTTGATAAAAGCCTTTTTTATTTCAATATTTGGAAATGTAGTTGGACAAAATCTTAGGTTAGACCTAGACTGATGAATCGTCACATATACTTACATTTATTGCCATAGCAACCAATTAAATTAAATAACAGATTAAACAGCTGATTTCAAACTTTGAAGACATTATTTAAATTTCTAAATTTATGTTAGGTTTTTATTAAAGTGTAGACCTCAGCCTTGCTGGTTCTTTTAACATTTTTTTATTATAACTGCTGTTACAAAATATACGAAATAATTTGATTTGAACATTTAACATTATTTACAATGTCTTTGAAGTTATTATTAATAATATTATAAAGAGGTAATATTTTTTTTTATTTGTTTGTATGTAGGGGGTAATCTCTGGAATTACTGAACCGATTGAGAAAATAGCTTTACTAATAAAAATCTACACTATCCTTTAGTAACATAGGCTAGAATTAATTTTGATAAAAGGGTTAAAACAACCCCTAAAACAATAAATATTAATTTTTATACTTTCCTTAAATCTAGAGAGTGGAAATTTTGTACATTTATTTCTTACAAGATACATAGAAAAATGAAACTAGATTTGCATTTTGTCGCGTGCTACTAAGGGTTTAAAATGTGTGAACAACCCCTAAAACAATAAAAATTAATTGTTATATTTTCCTTAAAGTTAATGAGCTGAAAATGTGTACATTTATTTCTTACAACATACAACATAAGAAAAGTATCGTAGATTGACATTTGGTCGCGTGCTCCTACATTTGGTGAAAATGTAGTAAAAATGTTGATTATTATACTTTCCTTATAACTAGAGAATAAACCCTTAATAAATTAAGGAATTTTAAAATAATAAACCACTATGTTGCATCCTAATTCAAATAAATAAGACATATTAGAATTTATTAGAAGGGCCTATTTATATAAAATAACCTGTTTGTATTTGCTTCCACGCGAGTCACCGCGGGGGTTGGCGAGCGAAGCGAGCAGGGGGCGGAGCCCTCTTGTCTTCTTTAAATTTGTATAAATTAATATATAGTGATAAAAGGTTGTATTAACATTAATTTTATAACCTGAAAACAAATCACACCTATATATATAGCCTAAAAGCGAAATACCACTCACTCATCACGATTTCTAAAAAACTAACGAACAAATTGAAATGAAATTTGGTATGTAGCTTCCTCTAGGGCCATAGATACTCACTAAGAAAAGGTTTGAAAAAATTCGAAATTTTAGAGGGGGTTTGGGGGGATCAAAGTTATTAAAAAACAATTTCTTCAAAACTACCAAACGGATTGGAATGCAATTTGGTATATAGCTTCCTCTAGGGCCATAGGCGGTCACTAACAAAGGGTTTAAAAAAATTCGAAATTTTAGGGGGGGTTTGGGGGGATCAAAGTTATTAAATCACGATTTCTTCAAAACTACCGAACGGATTTCAATGAAATTTGGTATGTAGCTTCCTCTAGGGCCATAGGTGCTCACTAAGAAAGGGTATGCAAAATTTCGAAATTTTAGGAGGGGTTTGGGGGGATCAAACTTACTAAAATCATAATTTCAGATCTGTTATTATTATGACAATAGTGCTTTTATTATTTAAGATCTATATATATATATATATAAGCCAAATACCACTCACTGACTGAACACTTAAAAAGAATACAATTACGTTAAAAAGACTGAAAATACCAACCACCACGGGCAACGCCGTACGGGTCAGCTAGTAACGTATATAGCCTACATTAGTTATATAACTCATACAGTATTTTTCATAGCCAGACAAGAATCGAGCTATGAAAATCCTTACATATAATACGCGAAGCAGTTTTTTTGTGAACATAACTCCACCTTTATTTCTGGACCAAATTTAATGTTTGAGTTGTCAAAAAATTCGTCTCATTGGGAAGTTTTGCAATAAGGTTTTAGATGTCAAAAATTCTTCTCCTTAATGGCGTGAGCTAACCTCAAAGGTCGGGTTTTCCCCACAAGATTAACATGGAACGAATTTAAAAACCATTTCTATACAAAACAGCTGTTTACAATAAGAAACAAACTAATCCAGCTGCTTTTGTGGATGTAAATAATTATGTTTATAGTAATAATAATAATAATGTTTATAATAATAATTTAAAAACCATTTCTTTACAAAACAGCTGTTTATAATAAGAAACAAACAAATCCAGCTGCTTTCGTGGATGTAAATAATTATGTTTATAGTAATAAATAAACTAAACATAATTTTAGGTTAGGCCTAGACTGATGAAACAACTTCTTGAATGTATTTATAGTCATTACCGTAGCAACCAATAAAATAAAATAACGAATAAAACAATTGATTCGGATATCCAGCTTTTAGTACAAAATAATATTTTAAGTTAGGCCTATACTGAACCAAAACATGTTGAAACACACACAAACCAATAAAAACTTGCGTTGAGGAATTTAAAAATAAGAAAAAGCTATGTTACATCCTAATTAAAAATAAATAAGACATAGGCTATAGTAGACCTATTTATTGATAATACACGGTAATTGATAGTGAGTAACTTTTTGGTTAGGTTTTTCATTAAGTGTACACCTGAGCCCGGTTCTTTTAACCTTTATTATAACTGTTGTTATAAAATAAACGAAATAATTAGATTTGAACATTTAACATTATTTACCATCTTAGTTTTGAGGTTATTATTAATTCTACACCTTTATTATAAATAAAACATAACGTATGTTTTTAGAAGGTTTCATCGGGGGTTGGCGTGCGGAGCACGCAGGCGTCTCCCCTAGTAAATACCTAAAACATGACTCATATTAGGTATTTTTAATTTATATATAGAAGAGAAAAACATTATCATTTTGATTATTAGCGTCTAAGGTGTAAAATATTGTTCGTAGAAAATGTTTTAGGTACTCGTAGAAGTGGAATGGACCTCAAACTGGCAGCTTTGGTCGGACCTCATTATACTATTCAGTAGTATGGCAGTGAACTCTCAGTAGTTACCCGAAATTTGTTTCATTCATTTATTCGTACCTCTGGTAGTAGTAAATACAATTGTATACATACAGGCAAAAAGCCACCGTTTAACAATGTAAATAGATCTAGTTAATTGTGTTGTGGCGGTGTCCGCTTCAAGTAAACAGCGCTGTGTGTATTGGTACATGTTGCACCACTGTTTAGACAGTTACATAAACTTCGGAACAAGATAGTATGCCCAGTGGTCCCAAGCCGGTGAAGTGTTCGTACACAGCTAAAGTTACGACGCGACGAAACAGTAAATGAAAACGATATTTATAGTGCGGTAAAAATGTCCTGATCGTTTATTTGTTTAATGAAAACAATCTTTTAGTAGGCCTAAATCAAAGCGACGCCAAGTCTTGAAAAGGACAGACGTGGGGAAGCCGTCGTGAAAAACCTTGTTTCAAAACAGTTCTTCGAAATGTAAAAATCGTTTTAGAAGTGTCCGTCGGAAGGCTAAACATGTATAACCTTTAAAAACAAACGGTACCAGAAACGGGCACATACTTTCTCACAAACATATTTAAATTATTAACACGTTCAGTGCTAAGGACGCGCATGCGAGCTTGACACTGAACACTATGAGAAGCGGCCGACGCACAGTGCATTGCACGCCAACCCCCGTATTGGGAGTATTTTCAATACACAGTGCATTGCGTGCTTCACACGCCAACCTACGTATTGGGAGGATTTTCAATAAACAATGCATTGCGTGTATAACAATTCAAAATATATAATAAAATTTAAATGTGTGAATATCGAGAGTTCTATTAAAAGTAACCAGAGGGAGGATGCCAGTCATTAGATTTACAGTGACTAGATAGAGACAGTGTGGCCATATGAAAGTGGCCGCCATGTTTTTCCTAAAAGTAATGCCATCTGCTTAGAATTATAATGTAAAGATTAGTGTTGTATCTCTTTGTAATTATAAGAGAAATAACCTCTTTGTTTTTTGTTTTTTTTTATAAAGGGAAAAACAAGCGATTTAATTGTTTCAGTTTGATATTTATATTAAAATTAAATAATAAAAACTGTGTTTCTTCTTAAAAAGTGTATTCTGTTTTTTCGTGCAAAAAATTTTACAAATATAATAGAAACAGATAAGAATTTAGGATAAACATGGCTGCCGGCCAATAGGAAACAAGACCTCACTTGGCCACACTGTCTCTATCTAGTCACTGTAATTAGATTTGTGTAGCCTAACGACACCTAGTGGAAAATATGCGAACTTCCAGAAAAAAGATGCAAATTGTTAATTAACCTGGTTTTCGAAACTGAAACAAACCAATTAAAATTACTTCCCGATATTTTCGACATGCACTTCCCTTATCAAAATCACGCAAAATTATTATATCAATCTAAGAAAATTACTACCTTAACCTAATATTAAATTATTCATTAAATATCTCTATTTGAAAGTCAAGACCTTCGCCTAACGAGTAACAAGTTTAAAGCGGAAACCGTCATGAAAATTCAATTTACATGAAAACCATAAACTCTGAAGAAAAACCGACATAGTCTATAAACAGAATGAACCTTTTTACACACAAAAAGTCTTTGACAAAATTATCAAATATACACCGTTACTTAGAACGGGACAATCGGAAAACCAACTTAAAAAATCATTTACAACGTACTGCCGAAGACAACTTTGTGGTAGCCACGCCCACGACGGAAGAACTTACCTGTGATTGGACCGTGAATTTACATGGAATACGAAATCAGATTCTTTAGTTTAAACATACAAAAACTAGATTATAAAAGAGGTACCAGTAATATGGAGCTATTTAAGTCTTTTATTTAATTTATCTATTATTTTCCACTATAAAATAACTATCAATTATTCTTTTAATGATGACACTTTACAAAAAATAAAACAATTTAATATCCGAAAAGAGAAATTTGTTTAACTATTTCATTCATAAACCCTTAACACCACCACCCGAAGTGTATATTTAGTAGGCTAGTGTGTAAAAGTTCCGGAGTGTAACAACAGTGAAAAAATAAGTATTCTTGTAAAAGCTTCTAAAGCAAGCAGTCACCAAATTGGTCTGTGCTACGCAATTTAGTAATTGAATATCTTGAATTGAACATCCAAGATAACTGAGAAAAGAACCTAAAATCCAAATTACAACAAATATAGCTGAAAACCAAGTAAAACGTTAAGAAAGAAGTAATAACATTTGGTGAGTCCTTTCCGATTATAAATAGGTTAAATTGTGATTCTTGTATAAAATATTAGTGGTGAAGTCACGGACTATTTATAAACTATAATCTATTGAACATTATTTCAGACACAAACAATTGTAAATATAATCAGAACTATGAACTCAGTGTTCTTTACTATGTAATCGTATTCAACCACATTAGACTACATCCTACCAGTTAACCTTTCATAACAATGTCATTACCCTTACATTCACTTTTGTTTCTTAAAGTTATATATATATACTTTTATAATATGACTTTCTTGTTAATACTAAATTAAGCTTGGGAAAAGACGGCACCAACCTACCCCGAGATAAGTTTACTGATAATTAATTGATGAACCATAATGAACATTTTTTTTTAATCATAACTCATTTGTTATAGCCTATATTTTATGTCAAAACTATTTTTATTGATATTGAATATTTCTTTGCCTGTCATTAAAGAACCCAGATTTCTTCATTGTTATTTGTGCTGTTAATTATTTTACCAGATACAAGTTAGATAAAGCCTATATTAAATAATATAATTTTATTATTGTGATACGCTTATATTTTGATAATCTAACTTCACAAGTGAAGCTTTCTACAGATAACTTTTATTATAACAAATAAATTTGTTATGGTAACTTGGCACCTCAACGTGCAGGCTTAATAGAAAATTTAAAAATAAAATAAAAATAAATTAAATTACTATATATAGTGTGGTGTAGTACTTGCTTCACACGCCAATTTCAAGCCTATATTAGGAAAGTAACTAATAAATATTATTATTATTAACTAAACGAGAATTTTTTGAAAGATGCTGTTTTTTGCATATGGTAGGGTACATTAAGGGCTACAAATAAGCCAAATTTTATCAAAATCGTTAGAGCCGTTTTTTATAAAAAAAAGTAATAACTGATTTTTAGGGGTTTTTTTGCCAAAAAGGGGGTTGTTTTTCAAAACCTTTTTTCGTGCATCTATACAGGCCTGATTGACGTGTTTGGTGCAAATTTGTTTGAAATAGATCGAATAGTTTTCTCTCTAGCTTTGTAGGCCTATACATACAGACATACACACAGACAGACAGACATTTCGTAAAACCCACTTTTTTGGATTTAGGGGGTCCGAAAACGGATATTTCCACAAAAATCTCAACATTGATTTTTTTGCGATCACTACTATACTTTCTCTATTAGGCCTATAGTATAGTGAGAAAGTAAAAATTGATCTTTGTTTAAGAAGGTAGTAGTGACAGTTCAACGTGGTAAGGTGTCTGCTAAGGTAAAAGTACTGCCACTTAAACAGTTGGTTTGTTTAAGGAGTACATTTCAAAATGAATTAAAGTGTAAAATGACAGGATGTAGGCCTACAATAAACTGGTATTTACTATATGTTAAAGTCTTAAGCAGACAAACTAAATAATATCTTTTATAGATTCTTCTTCGGGAAAAAACAAACTAAATACACGTTGTTCCTTAATTGAACTTGGAACTGCCAAAAAACTCTGAGTGAAGGTGAAAGTAATGCATTTAACATTTAAGAGTAAATGTTTGACTGGGGACCGCAAGGGACACCAACTCCCTCTCATTAGGTACAGACTAGCCTTGTATGGTGAAAACATTACAAGAACGTTTATACAGAGTCATTCAGAAGAAAATTGTACGCAGAAGAGGGAATCGGAGTGGCGCAGTGGTTTAAGGCTCCCTGTCTGTTACAGTTGTGTAGGTCCGTCTACGTTGGAATCCCATATCTACTGAAGAAAAGCTTTTATTTAGGTTAAAGTTAGTATGATTGACACTTAACGTATAATTGTTTGTTGATTTTCTGTCAGTTACTTCCCCCTCCCCCGTCCTGCATTAGTCTAGCGGGCTCAAAGCGAGACGTTAGCAAAAACATAAACTTTGTGTAAATGTATATTTTTATCCGTCAAAAACAAAAACCATTATAGCAAAGTTCACCGTTCGTCTTACCGTCCCGAGCAAAACTTACAATCAGATTGACCGATTGAGTTAAAATTTTGAATACTTAAATTGTACAATTGCCTCCCCATTCCGAGAAAAAATAAGGAAATCCAGAAAAATTGTACTCTCCTAATTACAAAAAAAAAAACTTACTTAACATCATAAGTTTTAAATAATGTTAAAACTACATGTACGGTTAGGTTAGGTTAGGTTAGGCACTGAGGTGTGAGCTTGACACTGAACACTATGAGAAGCGGCCGAAGCACCGTGTATTGCAGTGTACCCCCCGTTTTGGGAGTATTTTCAATACACAATGCATTGCGTGCTTCGCACGCCAACCCCCGTTAGTTTTTTCAATACACAGTTCATTGCGAGCTCCGCACGCCAACCCCCGTATTGGGAGTATTTTCAATACACAATGCATTGCGTGCTTCGCACGTCCACCCCTGTATAGGGAGTATTTCCAATACACAGTGCATTGCGTGCTTCGCACGCCAACCCCCGCATTAGGAGTATTTTCAATACACAGTTCATTGCGTGCTTCGCACTCCAACCCCCGTATTGGGAGTATTTTCAATGCACAATGCATTGCGTGCTTCGCACGCCAACCTTTTGGGAGAATTTGAATAGAATACTAAGAGCATTGCGTGCTTCGCACGACAATTTTGAGCCTTTAAAAAATAAAAAGTCAGCTTCTAGCATAGGAAATAAGAAATTTGCTTAGCAGTAAACGTGTTCATGTTGTTAATTCATACTAACTGGCCAATGTTCTTTAAAATACTGATAGAGTATTTCTCTTTAGTATTTAAGCCTTATAAATTTGAACTTGTTAAGGAAAACTAGAAGGACTAATCAGAGAGCAGAGCACAGACACTGCTTCAAACTCTTGTTTGTACTGTGTGGGATGTGCAAGGCTCCACTATCTATTAACACAGTGGTTTCTATTTATATGGAATCACTAGCTGACCCGTACGGCGTTGCCCATGGTGGTTGGTATTTTCAGTCTTTTTAACGTAATTGTATTCTTTTTAAGTGTTCAGCCAGTGAGTGGTATTTGGCTTTTATATATAGAGATCTTAAATAATAAAAGCACTATTGTCATAATAATAAAAGATCTGAAATTCTGATTTTAGTAACTTTGATCCCCCCAAACCCCTCCTAAAATTTCGAAATTTGTCATACCCTTTCTTATTGAGCACCTATGGCCCTAGGGGAAACTGCATACCAAATTTTATTCCAATCCGTTAAATAGTTTTGAAGAAATCGTGATTTAATAACTTTGATCCCCCTCAAACCCCCCTAAAATTTCGAATTTTGTAAAAACCCTTTCTTAGCGAGCGCCTATGACCCTAGAGGAAGCTACATACCAAATTTCATTCCAATCCTTTAGGTAATTTTGGAGAAATCGTGATTTAGTAATTTTTACCCCCAAACCCCCCTAAAATATCCAATTTTTTAAAACCCTTTTTTAGTGAACACTTATGGCCCTAGAGGAAGCTACATACCAAATTTCATTCCAATCCTTTAGGTAATTTTTGGAGAAATCGTGATTTAGTAATCTTTACCCCGCAAACCCCCCTAAAATTTCCAATTTTTTAAAACCCTTTTTTAGTGAACACTAGAGGAAGCTACATACCAAATTTCATTCCAATACGTTCGGTAGTTTTGAAGAAATCGTGATTTAATAACTTTGATCCCCCCAAACCCCCATAAAATTTCGAATTTTCTCAAACCCTTTCTTAGTAAGCACCTATGACCCTAGAGGAAGCTACATACCATATGTCATTCCAATCCGTTCGGTAGTTTTGAAGAAATCGTGATTTAATAACTTTTATCCCCCCCAAATACCCATAAAATTTCGAATTTTTTCAAACCCTTTCTTAGTGAACACCTATGGCCCTAGAGGAAGCTACATACTAAATTTAATTCCAATCCGTTCGGTAGTTTTGAAGAAATTGTGATGAGTGAGTGAGTGAGTGGTATTTCGCTTTTATATTATATTATATAGATTTCGATGTGTCAGCTACATTACAGTGTAGCTAAGGTGACTAGCCAGGTGCCGACTAGATTTCATCGGATAAGTGGGTCATCGTGATTTGTTGTGAAGGATCAACCACTACTGTTCCAGTTAATAAGAAAATCTGAAAGCAATTCCCCGTCAGAGAGGGATAAAGCAAACAAAGGGTGTTTACATTGTAACAGAGTTAGGAAACCTAAGTAATGAAGTTACCTAATGTATTGAATTTTCACATCATTGTGGGAGCATTAATGTATAAACTTATTAAAGACAAACAGATGCTAATATAAATTATAGAACAGTTGCAAAATTTAAAAATAAAATGTTTTACTTTATTAGCGAGTTTCTATAAAAAATATGAGCTATTGCAGTGGCTCTTATGCTGAGACTTAAGGTCGGGAGTGGTACATGAGCACCGAATATGATCCCCGATCACGTTTTGGGGTATCATTGAAAACTGTATATAGCCTACATTTGTAGGGGACACCGGGGCAAAATGACGAAGTTAAAATAAAATAACCTGACATACAAATGTATCTCTTCATTTATTCAGTTTTTGAAACAAACTATTACAAACCCCTATTATATGTCATCTTGCCCCATATAAAAGGAATGGGAAATTAATCTTAATACCAAATTTAGTTTGGTATGGTTTATAGTGTATTTAACAAATATATGATGACAAAATCCTAACGTAAGAGTAGGCTAGTTTTAAATTGCTTTCAAAAATAAATGACACTACCAATAATTACACTTAATTTTAATTCCTCTTGCAACCATAAGAGGCAAGCAGAACACTGAACCCAGTCTTCTGTGGGTGGGTCTTTGTTAAGTTCATTACAACCTGGGCATTTTATCTCCGAATCTTAAGAAATTGTGAAGGTCTTCTTGATTGTAAATTGGCCCTCGTCACCTTTCCCCGAGTTACTCTATCAAATAGCTTAGGTTGTGCAATCTAAAAAAGCTAAGCAATTACAAATGTAATACCACATAAATGTAGGATATGAAACTTCCTTAAAATAGATATAAACGTTATTTGCTTTAACTTGCATTTGTTTGACTAAAAGCTTATTTCCTGAGCGGCAAAAATTACATCAGACACCAACAAAAACATGTTTTCTTCTTGGACTGTTTCACATAATATGAAAGCCGTTGGCAGCAAGTATTATTTTATATTCCTGCCGTGTGATGAGCCACCATGCTTGTTCTGCCTATGGCCAATTTTTAAAAACACGACATTAGCCATCTTGCCCCGATTGTTTTGTTGCCCCGGTTTCCCCTATATCTCTTCGCATTCTTTATTCGCACATTACGTTCGTTTTGGTCCAAATCTGGTACACACGTTTGATTATTAAGTCCCTCATACGAGTTCATCAGCCCAAAAAATCCAACAACCGAAGTAAATTTTTTGACAGGAAGTATTTTTTTTTAGATTTGTCGCACTAGGCTGAAACGTTTTGTTTTATAGGTTTTTGGCCTACATACAAAAAATAATGCGTGAAATTATTCTGCACATTTTTATTTTTGTTTACACGACCTTATAGCCCGGCTAGTTCCCTTAAAATCGATCAAAACGGGGTGTTTTACCGTGGGGGGCAGCTCCGGGGCCGACGCACAGGATGCAAACCCGCTAAGGACACGAGCGACCAGAGCGGATGAGTGATTTTTGAATTAACAAACAAAAATGCTAATGCATTGGAGCGTTCTACTTCGACTACCGTAGCGACGCGACGGGAGCTGCGATCGCGATCGAATTTTGAAATTTCAAATCAGTTTGTCTTTTGTCGCTGCCGTAGCTCGCGTCGCTCGTGTAGCCCGTGTCGCTCACGTAGTAGCACCAACAATTCAGACGGCACCACCAATATCAGCGATCAATTGAGGAGTAGGGTGGAAAAACGGCCTTAGTCTGAAATCTGAGTTTTGAGTTAATCGAGTTTGAAGTTTTATGTGTACATTTTGTAATATTTGTCAGAAAAACTCATTCCACAGATCACTCTACTTCCATTAAGCAACTTATGTAGTTTATAGCTGAACATTTAAAAATAAAGTTCAAATAACGAGATGGCTTGAAAAGACAAACTAAGAGTGAGACCTCACAGGCCGTTTTTCCATAACAGAGATGTCTTGGGTGTAATGAGTGATAAACAATTGCATTAAAATGAATTTAAATATATAATAATATTAATTACACAATTTACAATAAAAAAAATTACTTACACAAATGTTTTCAGTAGCAAAATCAATTTTTTTTTTTAATTTTTCTTGAAAAAAAAAACAAAAACTGTTCATGTATTTTGTTCACATACTTTATGGACTACCCTTCTTAAGGAAATTCATACATCTCTATCTCCTCGGCGTCCGACACTTCTTCAGTTTCGTCTTATTCTGCCTTGGCAACACTTTCCTTAGATTGGTTGATTACTTGTTCAAACCAATCGGATTCTTCTCTGGTCAGGAAATCAAAACAAGGCTCGCAGGTTCTTCTCCTTGGCTGGTTTTTTAGTTTCTGTCTTGGAAGGAGGGGGATACTAACAGGATCGAATGCAGTTAGTTAAATTTGAGCCCTTGATGAAGAAAGTGAAAGGCACAAACACAGCTTGGTAGGCAATAGAAGCCAACACAGTTCCTGAAGAAAGATACTGAATCAAGCAGTATTTTTTGATTCTGAAAGGTTTGTCTTTCGAAGATAAACTTTTGTAGTCCTTGAAAAACTGTTCCAAACACAAGCTGAAACTTTTCAAGAGTCCAAATCCGTGAATCAACTCAGATTTATTAGAAATGACTGCGTCATACTCAGCTGAAATGACGGTTCTTGCCCTTCTATGATTATTTCTGGTCGTTCTTTTTCCATAGGCTAGGGTTAGAAATCATACTTTTACCTTTATCTGGATTTTTCGCAGGAATAGGCTGACTCTCTGTATCGTCTTTTAAACCAACTTCTTCTTCAACTATTTTTTCACTGTCACTCATTTTCACAACATTAATAATATATCAAGCCATATATTAAATAAACAGATATGAATCAAACAGTCTAAATAGTCTACACATGAAAACACGCCAAAAGAAGTCGACTATAGATCAACTGAACAGCCAGTTGTCTAGCTGCGAGCGCAAGCCATCTGATTGGCCTGACATCCCCGAGAGAAAACAAACATAACTCAGTCAATTCCAAAGAGAATCGAATGAAACTTGGAACTAATGTTCAGAATGGAACAAGCAACAAAATAAAGCGTGTTACGGAAAAACGGCCTCAGTGGACTGGGGCCGTTTTTCTTCCCAACTCCTCAATTCATGTCTGTGTGAGTTATTGTGTTCATTATGGCTGTTTTCCCTTTCAGACCCAGTGTCCTCTGCAGAGGACATCATATTTACTGAATTTTCTATTTGTTTGTAACATTGTTTGAGCATTTGAAACCCAATGACCTGTCCAGTGGACTAGTTATAAGCACAAAAATAACACTACCAGCTCATTCTGTTGGATTTTCTCTCAACTATATCGAAAATCCTGAGCCTGTGCATACAACCATAGATCATGAATAATAATTAGGTTATAAAAATACAATGATACAACTAGATAGCCTCCTTGATCTAGGCTATGACAAGGCCTCATATGTTTGCAATAAAGTACCAACTAAAGAACATTTTCTGAACTCTAAGTATATTTTTGTGATCGTTAGTGATCTGTGGATCATCTTATGCAGTTGGCATGAATTATAGTTTGTAAATAAAGTTTCTGGATTTTTTTGTTTGTTGATGTCCTCTGTACTGGACACAGTAAACATAGTACAGTGACAACTTGTTGCTCTGAATTTGTGTGGTTGTATTTGGCTCCCACACGCGCAGACACACTCACACGGCCTACCTGCTTAAGGGTCTGCTCCAGTAAACGAGAAAGCAACAGGAAACGCACTTCCGGTATCACTGTACCCCTATCTAAACAGTGCAATTTCTTGCAGCTGAACGCTTTGACATTGCCTCATTTCAAACCATTTTGTAAGTCTATCTTTTGTAATTGAGTGTTGAAAAAAAACTGAATATTCTTTATAAAATTTCGGATCCGGCTTTGCAAATTATTTTTCATTATTAATTTTTTATTGTGTTAGGAAAAAATTCAAACTTTGTACTTACTAAATGTCAATTACTTGACAAATGAAAGAAATTTTAAAAAATGTAAATTGCAAGACGGATGCGTATTGTGACTGCTTAAAATGAGACCTTGCATACAATTTTATGACAAAAAGTAAATGAAATAAATGGTTTGAAATTTAACATTGCTCTTATGGGATAAAAATCCATTTTATTTTTACTGGAGCAGACTCTTAAGGTCATACTGGCCTTTCTTTATAAATAACATTTGTTTCGCGTCGTTCAATAATCGTCTTCTTTTTTAAGTACGCTTACGTCAACACCGAACTGTCCAAAAGCATCAACTGACGTCTTTTCACTTGTATTTAGAGAACATAATGAAAGTAATCAGCTCAAGGATATGACCGCCGGTGTCACCAGTCCAAGTAGAACACAATAATCTACCTAATGCTTGCGATACGAGCGTGTCGCTGATGTCGCTCTTGTCGTCCACATAGTAATCGGCATTAGTGAGATTTTTCGCGGCAACTGAATCTATAATTAATTATTTTTCAGAACGGAATTATTGCAGTAAATTCAACTAAATGCTTTTAATATTTATGAGAAAACATCAAACGACTTAAATAAACCCATGATCAAAAAGCAGAGATATCAAATTTTATCTGTACTCATTACATATATGTTCCTGGTATAAGGGTCTGCTGTAGTGGCGGCCATCTTGGATTTGTACCCATAAGAGCAATGTTAAATTTCAAACCATTTATTTCGTTTATTTTTTATCATAAAATTGTTTGCAAGGTCTCATTTTAAGCACAATTACAATACCCATCCGTTTTGCATTTTAGATTTTTTGTAAATGCTTTTCTTTTGTTATGTAATTGACATTTTCTAAGTACAAATTTGAATTTTTTTACTTTCTCCCCCTATACCATGACAGCCTATGTGGAGAAAGTATTGTATTCGTCAAAATTTTCGAGTTTGAGTTTTTGGTGGAAATATCCGTTTTGGGTCCCCCTGAACCTAAAATAAGTGGTTTTCGAAGTGATGTCTGTGTCTGTGAGTTTGTAAAATGGTAGAACGGAGGTCCTGGCATAAACCATTAACAGCAGAAGCGAGGTCTTGTGGAAAACCGAGGTCCCAAACCCAAGACCTCGGTTTTAGATAAGTGCAGTTTTGCATTGTAGGCCTACATTACTAAAATATCATTTTGGTAAGTTTTTTTCAAAATCTGACCGAGACCTCGGTTTTCTTTACAGTACTGGTAGAGTGTTATGGAGTGTAAATTAGTTCGAAAAGTGTTCGCACAGAATGCACTACATTGAACAAAGTTAAAGCTGTAAACGGATGTAGGCTATTTGCCGGATGCCGGACTATTCCTTCGATTCATTTTCAGAAGTTTTGTGGGTTTCGCAGTTCGCTGCATATTTATAACTTGAATGCTTCATTGCTCGTAATAAAGTCGAATAGATCCCATTTACATTTTATTAACTCAAGTTATATTTTAAAAATAATTAAGTTTTACGCTATTGATAAATTAAGTTTAAATTTTTTGTAAAATATCTCATTCAGATGATTATTTTAAATGCATTTGTTCTTAAATCATTATTTTACATCATATCCGTTAAGAAATAATGATTTTCCGTGAAGAGATTATTAAGTAAATCTTAATTTTTACGTAGCGTAGGCCTACAATACATCGAAGACGATTGAAAAAAATTCCTTATTACCATACGTTTATATACATTTTTGTTGGCAACGTTTGGGCCCATTATGGAGTTTCCCAAACATTGAAAGTGGGTAATTTCAGCTTTTGTATGTTTTGTGAAACCGAATTACATAAAAAATTTCTGGTTCGTGACAGGCCTAACATTTTGGACAAATAAATAAATTAAATTTTCAATGTTAATATATTACTGAGATTCATACGCAACAGGAATGGAATGGTTTTAAATTGATCATACATTACTAAAATTTCACTTTAACGCAACAGGCATTATAAAAAAGTCGAACACTAGGTCGTTATTAACTCTTAAGAAGATAAGAAGATATACTGTTTGTGCATATTAGTAAAGTAACTGTTAGCAAATCATGTTCAATGGTTACAAGGTTGCCAGTAATACAATATTCAAATCAATCATTTTTTTAACGCTTATGATTAGTCTCATTTTTAGTAATTATTATCATAAACATTGTTCTCTTCCATTGTCTTCCGCGTTTGATAAATAAATTTGAATAATCTTCCTGTTAGTCTTGATTTCATAGATAATTTAAACAGCCAATTAGTCAAATAAATTAGAACTACAAATGAATACTTGTGCTTTGCATTAGGTTTAGGTCTACTAAATTTGTTTTAAAATAGCACAAAATGTAAATAAAATAGGCTAAATTTAGGTACTATTGCATGTGTAAAAAGTGTCAGTAGGCCTATATATTATTTTTATGTCAACCACGGGAATACGTAACAACAGAAATTTTTTTTAACTTGGAAAATTGCAAGTTAAAACGTCTTACATCCATTGCAATGTATTGCTAACTTTTTCTATATTTTTGTTTGTAAGCTCCTTAATTGTGTTTCTACGAGAAGTGGCCGAACGTTTTGTTGCGGAAGGGGGGGGTGGAGGACAAAGAGTGATTTTACACTTTACTGTAAAGGGCGGTTTACACGTTCAAGCCATTTGCGCAAACTGGCTTGTGCAAACGAACTGAATAAAATATTTCCGTTCACACGCTTAGTTCGGTTTGTGCAATTGTGAAGTGAGGAACCCCAAAAATGTTTATCAGTTTTGTTCAAATTGTTATTAATCAATTTGTATTGTTCAAAATGGAAAATCTGGACGAAGAACTAATACCATGTCGATGAAGATGGTGTTGGTGGTAAAACGACACTCGCAGATTCTGGGCACAACTCGGGGTTTGTTTCATTGTCAGGACTCTGAAACAATATTAATGTGATTTAATATTAATAACAGTAGGCCTAATAGTCCTCGAGCCCAGGTCTTTAAAAAGTTTATGACTACCTAACTCTTGAGACGTCGTATATCTCTTATTTATGAAGAGTCGGACAACATGTTTATTTTCAACAGTTCTCGGTATACCGGGGCATTTTCCTTTAAGACCCCGGCAAACTCATTGATTTGATGCGGTAACAAAATGTATGACCTAAATGTAATCTTTCTTTTAATCGGAAGTTTTTTTTATATAGAAAGCGAAAAACATTTTGTCGGGCCAATATTATTTGTAATTTCTGCGCGTCCGACACCCCAAACATGGCAAAGTTATGACGTCATACAATTTAGCACCTAACCTTTGATTTTTCAGAATCGTTTACAAAATTTGTATTTATATAAGGAAGAGGTAACATTACCCGACAAAGTTTTCGGGAAGTACTAGTTGTCGGGGTAGGAAAATTGACCTACCATATAATTTTCATTTTGTATGTTTTGTAATCTTATCTTCTAAAGCGAGAGATAATTGTTTGTCTGCTAAATGGATCTGGAATCTCCGTCTAAGGATTTTTAATTTTTTGATTTTATATGGGGCTTTTGGCCACGAGAAATCGATTGGAAATGGTCATCAGTCTGGGAAAATTCGTTTTCTACGTCTTTTTATTAAATTAAAAAGTGAAATTTGTCCATTTTAAACAATACAAAGAACAGCTGATGCAAATGTTTTCAATGTCATTACAATAATCATCTGTTTTCTTTTAAACGAAGCACAGCTGATGCAAATGTTTTCAATGCCATTACAATAATCATCTGTTTTCTTTTAAACTGTATTTTAATGTATTTTATTAGAGGTAAGCCTAATGTTGTATCTATTTATAGTTACCATGGCAACAAATACTTCTGCTAAATAAACATACCCTTTATTTAGTTGTTTGATGTTATAGGCCTAACCTAAACGATGTTCACGGAAATTTTCAATAATAGTTATTGACGTGAGCGAACTAGGCCCTAGGCCTAAATCGATATTGAAATATTAAACTTTAATTTAGGCCTGACTTATTTCTGAGGCATAGCGTTGAGATTATGGTTAATCCTTTAAACTGTATTTTTATTACAGGTAAGCCTAATGTTGAATATACCCTTTATTTAGTTATTTAATGTTATAGGCCTAACCTCAAAACTCAATAATCCAATATTTATTATTGAAATCATAGCCCTGCTTATAATCGAGCTTTAGCTGGGTCTCCTGGTACTAGTATTTAATCTTAGAACCGGCAATGTAACAACAATAGATTTTTGGCATTTGCAAACAATTAAAATATGACTGTTTGAAGAAGTATTTTTGTAAATTCGCCAAAAAATACTATAAACAGTAAACAAAACGTATATATAATTTTGTTCGGAATAAACCAGAGAATAAAGAAAAAATTGTTGAGTGATTAAAATACAAACTTTTCATTGAGTAGGCCTATTTTGAATATAATTGGTCAGAAAATAATTCATTATTTTGGTTTGTAATGAAATAAAAAATAAAAATAATAATAGAGTTTAGAGCTTTGAAAATACTTTTTTACACTAAATGTATCGATTATAAATAATTAAAAATTCGTATTGAGGTTTAACAAAATTATTTTATTAATTAGTTTTTTTTTACAAATTATTAAAATTGTTTTCCAAATATTGCATTTAATGGCTAAACAGTTAATTTTATTAAAAATTGCTAAAAGCAATTGTAGCTCTTTTTGTGAAAAACATTTTTTATTTATAACTTTTTTTTATAGGATGAATAGTTTTTGAGTTATGGTTTTGACACCGTTTTCCAAGATGGCGGCCGTAGCACAGGTTTTTTTTTTTGCGGGTACTTTTAGTATGTTATTACAGTAGCTAAATACAACATACATACCAAATCCTTAGCTTAGAAGAGTTTGTTTTTAGGTAATGGGGTGATTTTGGTTTAAAATAACTACACTACAAGGCAAAAAACTGATGCAAAATGTTTTCAACAATAAGCGATTTTGAGCGCAGATATCTGGCAAACCATGCGAGATAGCCACAAAATGATTAGAATGAATCTTGTGGCATATTTGGTCAGCTTTAGTTTTGTACATTATGGTATTATCGCTGGGAAGATAGTTTCGAGATAAAGCAAAAACCCGAAAAAAGAAACCTTGTACGTGCTTCCCGCCTGCACTCCGCTTACCTCCTAGGATAGGGGACTTTTAGTATGTTATTAATTAATACAAACAAAGTCACCAAATACAGTCAAACATTGTGTTTCTTCCATTTATCTCTACACCCCACTTGTGTAGCATTCATTGAATGGCCCATGGTTTTATTTACTAACAATTTCTTATCTTTGTATTGGATGGTGCCAAGTGGGCGTTTAGTAGACTCTGAGACTAATGTTTTCAGTTTAGGATTTTTACCCCCCGCTTCTCTCCTCGCCACCACAAGGTCACTGACTGTACTCGGTCCTTTTTATTAAAATCACACTGTACACTCGGGAGTTTTCTTCAAAGTATAGAAGAGCCTTAACTTATATTTTTAGGAGTTTTCTTTTTCTCCAATTTACGTAATATTTGTTTCCTATAAAAATGTTTTTGTTTTTAGAGTTAGTTTGATGCGTAGTTTTAGTCTCTATGGCTAAGCAAAATTGATCCTTACATCTGTTCACAAATAAGTAAACAATAATTAACAATTATAGTTAAATTTAACCTATATTGTTTGGAATTTTCGTTATCTCCTAATTTATATATTTGTTTCCAGTCTTTCTGTGATATTTTTTGAGTTTTTAGAGTTAGATTGGTGTGTAATTTAAGAATATAAGCAAAATGTACCATTACGTTTGGTCACACGTAAGTAAACAATGACCATATTTTACTTTACAAGTAGGAAATAAGACTACGATTGACAAAGAAATATTAATATCGAATCATTCGATATTGCTGATATCGATATTCTCGTTATATCGATACAAGAGCTTGATATCATATCGATATCGAATATCTAAAACTTCCCGATATCGCAACAACCCTAAGTAGCACGACTCTTCCGGCAGTGACAACGACCTGACCTTGACGGACCCCCACCCCATCACTCGTTCAATCTGACAACGTAGCTCTGCTAATATGTTACAGTAGCCTTGCACCTGAACTCTCGCGGCCAAAAACTGACTCAATTATACCGCACCCGTTCTCCTATTACAGTGAGGTCTGGTGAATTTCTATAGTCTGTGATAAGACCAACAATCCGGCAGAACAGTTCAATTCAATAGTTGCAAAATTTATTGGTGGAAAAGGGATTAATTCAACCAAAAAATCTTTTTAAAAAAAAAAGAAAAACCGACGCGTCAAGCTATGACTATCCCCACTCTTAAAAATTGTCCACACTTAAAAACAAAACTATAATCCCACTCTTAAAACTTTATAATACGGTAGGTCATTTCTTGAACAAAAAAAGAAGTGAAATAAACTAACGCGTAAAGCTATGGTTTACTTTTAAATCAATAAAAATTATAATACGATGGATAATTTCTTGAACAAAGAAAATAAGTGTAATAAACTAATGTGTAAAGCTATAATTCACGTTTTGAATAATTATTAATCACATCAGAAATATTAGCTTTCTCATGAAAGTATTAAAATCAATAAAAACGTTTAAAAATGAAGACTATTTTATGAAACTCTTTACACGAATTATTCACAACTCACTTCCACAAGCTACGTGTCCAATTAAAAAATAGTTGAAACGCTTGGCGGTCCTTTTTATTGAAAATCTTCAAAATATTATTCTGAAAATGATCTTTACCTTATCTTTCAAACGTAATTATTCATAAACTCCGCGAAATTGCCATGGCAAATATTATTTATAACTGCATATGACCACCTATATGGAATAAAAAGGAAACGTAGATTATGAAGTGTTGCCGGCCGATATCGTCAAGTCCTTGGCGGTCGAACAGGCCTCTGTTCGCCAGACTGATATTATACCGACCGGGGACATTGTAGAGTGAAGCTCTGAGGATATTTAGGCGAGTTTTCCCGTAAAAGGCATTTAAAGGAAAATCGCAAGACGCTGACAGAAATTGGCCCTTTTAAGAGCCAAGAAGTTTGTTGT
>JAGFPH010005839.1:38552-50421 GCA_018207615.1 Philaenus spumarius
GTTCAGCTCCTAGATTGGGAACTACGAAATTTTCGTAGCAGTGAACGCGTTAACACGGTTCTCGTAGACAAATAACACGTACAACATTGCCCTACAGCTGGCCTCGACCGCGGATCTGTTCTCCAAATGTTATCTATGACGAAACCTTTCCCAACAGATTTCACTTTCGTCAGTTCCTTATCAGCTGGTTCTATTTCATCTCTTTAACCAACGCGTAACCTCAATAATGTTCGGGAACGAATATTTCAAAGATTTACAGTTCCATTGTTTCAATGTGTTCGTACCGATGCCGCTAAAGAACAGTTCAAATGATTAAAGCGTTTATGTTTGCCGTTTAAAATTAAGAACGGTATAAATTAGCTTGTAATTAAATCTAATAATATATTTGTTAAGAATCTTCATGATTCGATCTGAATAACTAACAATGTGAACAAACTAACAAAATGCATCACTGATTAGTGAAGTCATTTAACTAATTAAGGTACATTCCTTCTTTGATCCGATTTGACATATTTAAATTATTTCTGTTGTCAATTGTCAACCACCCTTTTTCTCAAGTAACACAGATTCTTATAACAATGAATAAAGAAGTATAGTTAGTATTTTTCACCCACTTTTGACATGCCATATAGGCCTACTCGGTTTACGTTAAAAAGCCTTGGTTAAAATTTAAGTCGAATTCTTACTTTAAATATTTATAATAAAAATGTTTTGTAAGTGCGTTTACATCTTTACTAATATTTTAAAGAGGTAAGATTGGTTTGTTTGTATGTAGGGGGTAATCTCTGGAACTACTGAACCGATTGAAAAAATAGTTTTACTAATAAAAAGCTACACTATCCCTGAGTAACATAGGCTCTAGTTCATTTTGATAAAAACTTTTTTATTTCAATATTTTTAAATTAAGTCGGAAAAAATCTTAGGTTATGCCTAGACTGATGGACCAACACATGTATTTACATTTATTACCACAGCAACCAATTGAATAAAATAACAGATAAAACAGCTGTTTGCTCCAACATTTAACAGCTGATTTCAAACTTTGAAGCAATTATTTGTGCTTCTAACTTTTAGCTTTGGGGTTATTGTTAATCCTACACCTGCATTATTAAGAAAACATGACATGATTATGTGTACACAAGGTTCCAACGGGGTTGGCGTGCAGGGTTTCCCCTAATTTAAATAAAATCAGCCCACTTCGCTATTTATTAATTAAGAATGTAGGTAAGGCCTAATAAAAACAATCACCAAACCAACAAAAGACTGGATTTTTATTTTTGTTGAGTGAGGGAAATTGAGTATGGAAAAATTTTGACACGCGTTTAATAAATTTTATTTAAGTTTCAAGTTGACATTTAGACCCTTTGTTCATGCCTAAATCAATATAAAAAAAGATTGTTCCTTTTAAATTTACCTGATTATTGGTATAAATAAATTTGTATTTTCATATAAAAAGCATGTTAGGCTAATATTAGGCCTAAAATATTCGGCTAATAAAAGAATTTCGACTGAAAAACTATTTCTTGACACATCGACCAAGAAAGACCAACATATTTCCGTTAAAATAAGTTAATTAATATTCTTTAAATAATTGTTTGTTCGTTTATGATTAAAAAATTCATAAAAAATTACAATAATTTTAAAACCTACCCAATTTACTACTTATGTGGGTTAGGCCTAAATTTACACCATTCTCCTTTCTGAAATTTTAATATAAAATTCAACGATATTTCAATAATTTGATAAAAATATGAGATATTCGTTTTTGGTTTTAACGTCGGCATTTTATTCGGCCATATCCTGTTTGAAAATAACAAAAACTTTATATTTTCGAGCCGAAGTCGGCCGATGGAACAACGTCATTAATTTACTGCGTAGTTAGTTATTTGAACACAAGAGACGCGGCGGGCGTCAGTCAGTTTGGAGGCCACCTACAAAATGGCAGATGCTGCCGACAAGATGGCCGAACGGTTTATTTCCACTGATTCGCGTTTGTTAGCGCAAACCCCTCGCGTTGGGCGCAAAAGGAAAGAATTTTCGTGTATTTTCGAAACAATTTGGCGTGAATAAAGCTTCCCGACAACGCATTGTTATAATATTGTAATAAATCGTAAAAAGAAGGTGGGGCGTATGTTACAGAAATCTAGTTTTTTATAACAAATATTAAGTTGTAATAATTTGTTGAAAATAAATAAATAAAAATTTATTGGAAGAGCTAAAATATATTCACATTTTGAACAAATTTAAATTTAAAAAAAGTATTTACTTTTAACTTTTAACAAATGTTGCCATTCTAAAAAGAAAGAAAACCCAACCTTGCTATTAAAATTTAAAAAATAAATACATGATGGCTTATTAGGATTATGGTTATTAGTTTTTGAGAAAAAAAACTTGCCTTTAGTTGTTTTTGTTAGGTTAAGTCATTTTTAAACAGCAAAAAATTAATAAACCTACAATTTTTCAAACTGTACATAAAATTACATTATTATTAGGTCTAATATAATAAAAATATACTTGTAATTCTAATTATCATGTTTTTTTAAACTTCTTTATATTTGTTTTAGGCTATGTTAGGTTATGTAATTTTTAAACCGTAATATTTTAATAAAAGTGTTCACATTTTAAATAAAAACCCATTATTATTAATATAATACAAATATCCTACTTGTTACTATAGGCCCAATTATAAATTATAATTTTTGAAAAACTAGTTTATATTTGTTTTAAGCTATGTTAGTTTAAGTAATTTTTAAATAGTAATAAATTAATAAAAATGTTCACATTTTAAAATAATAAAAACCCATTATTATCAACATAGTAAAAATATTCTTGTAACTAATAGGACCAATTATAACTATAATTTTTGAAAACTAGTTTATATTTGTTTCATTTTAGGTTAAGTCACTTTTAAACAGCAATAATTTAATAAAATTGTTCACATTTTAAATAAAAACCCATTAGCCTATCAATGTAATAAAAATATACTGGTATCTAATAAACCCAATTATAATTATAATTATTAAAACTAGTTTATAATTAGTTTTATTTTAGGTTAAGTAATCTTTAAATAGTAATAATTTAATAAAAATGTTCACATTTTAAATAAAAACCCATTATAAATTATAATAAAAGTATAGGCCTACTTGTAACTATAGGCAGAATTATAATTATAATTTTTGAAAAAACTACTTTATATTTGTTTTATGTTAGTAGGTTAAGTAATTTTTAAACAGTAGACTAACAAGTTAATAAAAATGTTCACATTTTAAATAAAAACCCATTATCAATATAATAAAAATATACTGGTATCTAATAAACCCAATTATAGTTATAATTTTTTAAACTAGTTTATATTTGTTTTATTTCAGGTTAAGTAATTTTTAAACAGTAATAATTTAATAAAAATGTTCACATTTTAAATAAAAACCCATTATAAATTTTAATAAAAGTATACTTGTAACTTTAGGCAGAATTATAATTTTGATTTTTGAAAAAAAAAACTACTTTATATTTGTTTTATGTTAGTAGGTTAAGAAATTTTTAAACAGTAACAAGTTAATAAGTTAAGTCATTTTAAACAGTAACAATTTAATAAACCTAAAATTTTTCAAATTTTACATAAAACCCCATTTTTATTAATATAGGGTAGTAATAAAAATATAGGCCTACTTGTAACTATAATTATTATTTTTGAAAAACTAGTTTATATTTGTTTTATGTTAGGTAAAGTCATTTTTAAACAGCAATCATTTAATAAAATTGTTCACATTTTAAATAAAAACGCATTTTTATTAATATCCTACTTGTTACTATAGGCCCAATTAGAAATTATCATTTTTGAAAAACTATTTTATATTTATTGTATGTAAAGTAATTTTTAAACGTAATAATTTAATGAAAATGTTCACATTTGAAATAAAACCCCATTATTATAACTATACTAAAAATATAGGCCTACTTAAGTTAGGATTATAATTAGGCCTATCATTTTTGAAAAACTCGTTTATAGTTTTATGTTAGGTTAGGTTAAGTCATTTTGAAACAGCAATAATTTAATAAATTGTTCACATCTTACATAAAACCCCATCATTATGAATATAGGCTAATAAAAAATATAGGCCTACTTATAACTATAATTTTATAATTATCATTGTTTTTAAACTAGAATATAACTTAGTGGTTTTTTGTTAGGTTAAGTCATTTTTAAACAGTAAAAAATTACTGTAATGCAATTGTTCAGATTTAGGCCTACATATAAATTTTTAAATTGACATACATCCTAACAAGGCTTATTTATGTGTACAATATAAATAAAGTAACGCGTTTCTTTGAAAATATTTTTTTTGTATCTTCTCCTTTGTATACACATTTGAAATAATGATAATAATTTTTTTTCCAGATCTTGCATTACAATTTTCCTTACATTTTGGAAAATTATAGGCTACCAATTACCGCAACCAGTTTTAGGTAATTGGTTTGTCATAAAAACAAAAACAAAATCAAAACAAACACATATAAAAATAAAAAACAAAAGAATACAAAAATATTTAAAATTTTTGAATTTCTATTGAATAACTAGTTAAGTTGTAGGAAATTCATCAAACCAACTACTTATAATTCATTTTAGCCCAAACGTAAAATTCAAAAGAAAAAAGGGAAACCAAACCGGCAACATGGACGGAAAAAAAACTAATTGCGGAAGCTAAGTGCGTGCAGCAGGAAATTTTGAAACAAAAAAAATCTGTAATAATAAGTTAATTAGAGATAATTGCAAGCAAGGTGTAACCAGCAATTTTAAAAAACATCAGACGACGACAAATGAATCATTCCTGTAATTAAATTAGTTTACAATCAAGATGAAAACGTAACAAGCACGACATAATTTGTAATTACATTAATTTGCAAACTCCCAACTTGTCGTGCTAATGAAGGGGTCCTTGTATATAATGACACATTATAAACAACACTAAGTCGCCTACAAGGCAATAAAAAACATTGTAATACACTTTTCACAGCTTCTGATATTATTCATTTAAGTACTGGAACCCGTACATACCAATACTAAGTTATGTGTAATAATTGGTTTGTTCAACCCGGCATACTATAACAACACAGTAAACACAGCGATATTGTATGAACATTTGCTGTCATTACCTTTAACTTAGCTATTATCCTTCATCCGGTTGTTTTGACAGTTACACCACCCGATAGGGAATCAAAAGGGCTACAAAAAAGGTATCTTGATATTTTTTCGTTAAAATGTACGGTTTTTGAGTTATTTAGGTTTGAAATTTTCAAACAGCCGCCATTTTGAAACGCAAGATTCGATAGTATCGATTATTTTTCCTGAGATATATAATTGTTAGTTTAAGCTTCATGCCAAGTTTGAACTCAATCAGTCAAACCGTTCTCTAGATATGAATTATTTTGCACAAAAAAACAAAATGGCGGATATCTGGAAAACGAAGAGTTTTCAGTCCTATGTTTATATGAACTTTTTTTGTTATTTCCACCTGAAGAACAAGTCCTGAGAGTTTCTCCGTTTCTTCGTGGGACACCCTATATAGATAAAATATTAACGTGGAACAATTAAATTGCGAAATACATAAGTAGGCCTACACCGAAGGTTGGGGCTGAGAGGTTACCAACATTTAAAAACGAAAACATGTAAACAAAATTATCTTAAAAGAAAAACAAGCGAAGTGCTGAGTAATTAATAAATTAATCGTTAAAATAAAACGATAACATTCTAAATGAACCGTAACACTCAATACATACATTTAGCACTAACCCTTTTACAGTAGCTCATCTATATCCTATATAATACTAATACTAGTAGTTCTGTGAACAGTAGACCTCGCTCGTTGAAATAACAAATGTGGTTTTGAGCTTAGGTTAAAAATAGTGTGCCAGTAAGGAAGTAAGCACAAGGTTTAGCCAGTGAAACATTATTTACAATTCCCGCGATTCCGGGATTTCTAGTTCTCGTTTTTATTTCTTTTCTTGAGCTTTAACTGCTAAAGATGTTCTTTTAGAGGCATTGTGTTTTATTTAGGTTAATAATGCGTAAGATAGCTAAAAATATCGCGTTATAGAGGGACAACATACAATTAAATATTTACATACTTAAATAACTCAAACTTAACAATCTATCATAAGTTAACTTAAGTTCCATATCATATTCCAATATTAGAAATAATGAAAACAAACGATGTTAAAACGTCGTGATAGTGATCTCAACCCATGTACCAACACTTCCCACGGTGTCCTACGGTCATTTTTTGTATGTCCTTTATCGCCGCGAGGTTTCATTTGTTTCATCTCATTTTGTAAAGCTAAGTCAAATACTTTTATGAAATTTACAATGATAATTTACAGGTATACAGTTCAATTCTTTGATTTATCCTCTACACTTTCTTATAATAATGTGTCATTTTTGGGCAAATGATATATTCCTAAATTACTATTCAAAATAGGCCTAGTTATGTTAGCAGTCTTGTAGTAGGAACATAGAAACTGGTGTTTTCAAAATAAGAAATTTGAAATTGATAAATATTTTTATACAATTCTATTTAGAACTAAATTACGAAACTTTTTTACATTTATGAAAAAAATTACAATAATGTTTACTACTTTATATGTAGGCCTAAAGTTAAACATTTTCCTTTCGTTACTGAACGTGATTGTTTCTTGGGTTTATAACTGTCTTAATTTAACTTCAATAATTTTTTTACTGGCATATATGAATTCTTTAAACCTTTATCTCCAAAAAAGCTATGGAAAACTTTTGAATTGGTTTAGAATAAACGTATAAAAACATGGTTGAAATACAAAAACTTGTATTTTTTAACATATCGAAGTTTACGGCCATTTTGTGAACTTACCGTTAGAGATAGAGAAAAAAAATCAAGAATACAATTTTGTTTAAAATTTAATTTGCTTTTAGCAAAATGTTATTAGTTTTTAAATTCGACTTACGGTTAAGCCACAAACTGGCTTTGGAAAAAAGCTTACACTGAGAGAAACGGTCCGGCCGACATTTTTATTTTATTTAAAGGGTTAAAAATGAAAAATGGAAAAAAACCGTAGATATATATATACATGGCTCGGCCTAGGAATAAGGAACATTCATGCAAAAAATCATCAAAATCGGTCAAGGCGTTTGGTCGTAATCGTGAGACAGACACACAGACATACAGACACACAGACACACAGACGAAATGCCGAACGGTCTAGTTAAAACGGAGACCTCGCTTACGCTCGGTCAATTATAAAGAGGTAAAGTTTGTTTTTTTGTTTGTTTGTTTGTTTGTATGTAGGGGGTAATCTCTGGCACTACTGAACCGAAACATAGTTTTACTAATAAAAAGCTACACTTTCCCTGAGTAACATAGGCTATAATTCATTTCGATAAAAACAGTTTTTTATTTCAATATTTGTAAATTTAGTTGGAAAAATTCTTAGGTTAGGCCTACAATGATAAACCAACACATGTATTTACATTTATTACCATAGCAACCAATTGAATAAAATAACAGATAATATAGCTGTTTGCTCCAATAATTCCATTAACAGCTGATTTCATAATTTGAAGCAATTATTTTTGTAATACTAGCTTTTAGGTTAGGGTTTTAAAGTGTAGACCTGAGCCTTGCTGGTTCTTTTAACCATTGTGATAACTGCTGTTATAAAATATAAAAAATAATTTGATTTGAACATTTAACACTATTTTACCATCTTAGTTTTGAGGTTATTATTAATCCTACACCTTTATTATAAATAAAACAAAATGTGATGATAACCACCCAGGTTTTTCGCCTTAAAAAAATAAAATAAAAATAAAACATAACATATGTTTTTAGAAGGTTCCATTGGGGGTTGGCGTGTGAAGCACGCAGGGGTCTCTCATAGTAATTTTATATAAGTGTTGATATGTATATATTTTTATAGCCGATTGTATTTTTAAAGGGGAAATCAAAATTCATTCATTCATTCAAAAAATTCATAACAGACAAAACATCTGTTTTCCTTAATATTTCCATTAACACCCGAATTCAAACTTTGAAGAAATTATTTGTATTTCTAACTTTTAGGTTAGGTTTTTATTAAAGTGTAGACCTGAGCTCTGCTGATTCTTTTAACCTTTATTATAACTGCTGTTACAATATGTAGGAAATAACTTAATTTCAACATTTAACATTATTTACCATCTTAGCTTTGGGATTTTTATTAATCCTACACCTTTATTATAAAGAAAACATATCATGATTATGCGTATAGAAGGCTCCAACGGGGTTGGCGTGCGGAGCACGCAGGGGTTTCCCCTAGTATAATAATATAATAAGAGTTTGCATTGTAACGAATACATTTAGTTCGTTTGAAAACAGCTGTCGTTGCGTCAGGGTTTGCGTACTCAGCCAGTGGGTAATTCGCTAAGGGGTTGCTTATGCAATCTGACTACATGCTATCTAAACAGGGTTGGACGGGAAAGTGAAAATTCTTTCGCCAGCAAGAATCAAGAAAATCATTATAATTAATACGTGAAAGTCACTTTTTTTAGCATCTATATAAAAAATAAAAGCGAAATACCACTCACTCACACACTCATCACGATTTCACATAAACTACCGAACGGATTATAATGAAATTTGGTATGTAGCTTCCTCTAGGGCCATAGGTGCTTACTAAGAAAGGGTTTGAAAAAATTCGAAATTTTAGGGGGGTTTGGGGGGATCAAAGTTATTAAATCACGATTTCTTCAAAACTACGGAATGGATTGGAATTAAATTTGGTATGTAGCTTCCTCTAAGGGCATAAGTGTTCACTAAAAAAGGGTTTTAAAAAATTGGAAATTTTAGGGGGTTTGGGGGGTAAAATTACTAAATCACGATTTCTCCAAAATTACCACACAGATTGGAATGAAATTTGGTATGTAGTTTCCTCTAGGGCCATAGGCGCTCGCTAAGAAACGGTTTAAAAAAATTCGAAATTTTAGGGAGGGTTTGGGGGGATCAAAATTATTAAATCACGTTTTCTCCAAAAATACCAAACGGATTGGAATGAAATTTGGTATCTAGCTTCCTCTAGGGCCATAGGTTCGCACTAAGAAAGGGTATGAAAAATTTGGAAATTTTAAGAGGGGTTTGGGGGGGATCAAAGTTACTAAAATCATAATTTCATATCTTTTATTATAATGACAATAGTGCTTTTATTATTTAAGATCTATATATATAAAAGCCAAATACCACTCACTGACTGAACACTTAAAAATAATACAAAATTACGTTAAAAAGACTGAAATTACCAACCACCACGGGCAACGCCGTACGGGTCAGCTAGTTTTCTTATAAAATGAAAGAAATAAAACTGACATCATTCAAAACGTACTGGGACTTAGATGAGCACAAAAAATTCATGTGCAGTTAAATGAAATAAACTAGGCCTAACCTAAAATTGTGTTCCTGAGCTGGTCAAAGGAATCAGTTTATCTTGTTATTTTATGCGGTTAGTCGCTACGCCGATGAATATAAATATATGTTTTGTAGGATACGGCTTTATGTTTTAATGCTTTACGATACGCAAATGATGTTTTCATACAAAACGCTTCGAACGATAAAGTGATTCGACCACGCAGCTGAACCGCTGACGTGAGTCGAGCGAATTTCCAAAATTAAATTTACATTTTTTAGGTTTTCAACCAACTATTGATCTACTCACGAATTCACCGAATAGCTGCCTAAGTGTACTACATTAGTAGAATTGTTTGCACCTAAGCCTCCAGCTTCGACTCACGCGCTCCTTCGTTCCACTCGCAGCGCAAAAACTGGCTTTGCGAGTTTACACCTCGACCTTGCGTCCTCGGGTTATGGACTGTTTCGCTTCGCTCGCAGCGTACAAACACGGCCGTCGGCCTCGTATCAGAAGATCCCCGTGGATTCGAACCGGGAACTTTTATGGTATTTTACGTTTCGATCGATTTTGAAGGAACCAAGCGGACTATAAGGTCGAGTAAAAAAACAAAATGTGCAGAATAACATCCTACATATATTTTTTTATATAAAACAATACAAAAGTTTAATTCTAGAACGAAAAATCAGTTCCAATAAAATTATTTCGTATATTTTATAACAGCAGTTGTAATAAAGGTCAAAAGAACCAGCAAGGCTCAGGTCTGCACTTTAATAAAAACCTAACCTAAAAGTTAGAAATACATATAATTGCTTTGCAAATAATAAAATTTGGAATCAGCTGTTATAATATTAAAACAGCTGTTTTATCTGTTATTTTATTCAATTGGTCGCTATGATAATGAATGTAAATACATTCAAAAAATATGTGTTGGTTCATCAGTCTAGGCCTAACCTAAGAACTTTTTCCAACTAAATTTACAAATATTGAAATAAAAATTGATTGTATCAAAACTAATTACAGCCTATGTTACTCGAGGGTAGTGGAGCTTTTTATTAGTAACAATTTTTTTCAATCTGTTCAGTAGTTCCAGAGATTACCCCCTACAAACAAAAAATGTTACCTCTTTATAATATTACTAGGGGAAACCCCTGCGTGCTCCATACGCCAAGCCCGTTGCAACCTTCTATGCGCATAATCATGTTATGTTTTCTTTATAATAAAGGTGTAGGATTAATAATAACCCCAAAGCTAAGATGGTAAATAATGTTAAATGTTCGAATCAAATTGTTTCGTATATTTTATAACAGCAGTTATAATAAAGGTTAAAAGAACCAGCAAGGCTCAGGTCTACACTTTAGTAAAAACCAAACCTAAAAGTTAGATATACAAATAATTGCTTTAAAGTTTGAAATTAGCTGTTAATAGAAATATTAGAGCAAACAGCTGTTTTATCTGTTTTTTTTTATTCAATTGGTTGCTCTGGTAATAAATGTAAATACATGTGTTGGTTCATCAGTCTAGGTCTAACCTAAGAATTTTTTCCCACTAAATTTACAAATATTGAAATAAAAAATGTTTTTATCAAAATTAATTATAGCCCATGTTACTCAGTGATGGTGTAGCTTTTTATTTATTTTAGTATAACTATTTTTTCAATCGGTTCAGTAGTTCCAGAGATTACTACTGGGACCCCCGTCAGGAACGAAGTTCATCACGCCTTTTCTTCAATTATTTTACCATCCTTAACGGCAACAAACACAAATAATTTTAATCTTTCAATTGCCGTTTATTGTTAGATTGTATTTTATACAAATATTTACTGTTTCCTTACGTTTAATGTTATTATAATAAAGGTGTAGAAGTAATTATAACATCAAAGGTAAGATGGTAAATGTATTTAAATGTCCATTCATGGTAAATACATTCAATAAACATAAAATGTTGGTTCATCAGTCTAGGATTAACCTAAAACTGTTGTGTGCATGTTTAATTTATTTCACCTGTCTTAACGGCAACATACAAACAATAATTTTAGGTTAGGTTGTAACATACATAAATTAAACAAGCAAACAATAATTGTAGGTTAGGCCTAGACTGATGAGCAACATTTTATGTGATTGAATGTATTTCAGAGCTTGACGATAATATCTGAACTACGCCGAACGGAATCGATCTTCTCTTAATTTAAATTGATGAACCAAAATACATGTTTCTTGGATGTATTTACATTCATTGTCATAGCAACCAATTTTATAACGCTTTTTCGTTACGCGTATTTTCTATTTGTAATTGTCATAGCAACCAATTTGATAACGATTTTTCGTTACGCGTATTTTTTATTTGTAATTGCCATAGCAACCAATTTGATAAGGTTTTTCGTTACGCGTATTTTCTATTTGTAATTGCCATAGCAACCAATTTGATAACGCTTTTTCGTTACGCGTATTTTCTATTTGTA
>JAGFPH010005839.1:56916-72632 GCA_018207615.1 Philaenus spumarius
GAAAAGGAAGCCACATTTGTCACCAGCCAGCTAGCTCAGAGTTATGGGGAAGAAATCGAAGAATGTTTAAGCGTTTGTATACGTTTAAACGGGTACAATGGGATCGTGCCCAGGACAAAAGAAAATTACAAAAAATAAGTGAAAAGTAACTACAGTTTTAACAATAACGACTAACTTTATCGTGATTTTTAAATGGAGAATAGGCTCCCTCGATGATTACGAAGTTACAATCAAGTAGATCAGTTTCAAATTATAAAAGGGTCAGAAAACGGACCAAGTTTTCAGATGACAAGTGGATGTAGAATGTGAAAAAATGGATCTCAAAGGCAGATTTTGAACTGTAGAGTGTAGTATTTACACTTTCCTTGTCAGTCTCATTGTTTGGCTTAAAAAAGAAGAGGTTGTTAGGATGCTTACAAACTTTCAGAAATCTCCATGAAAAGGAAGCCACATTTGTCACCAGCCAGCTAGCTCAGAGTTATGGTGGTAAAATCGAGGAATAGAATTTGTATGCATTTAAACTGGGACAAAGGGCTCGTGTTTAGAGAGCATCGTCTGATCAAGGAAAATTACTAAAAATAAGTGATAAATTACTAAAAACATTTACAGTAACTACTGACTTCATCGTGATTTTTGGGGACACGTAAACTGCCCCTATATTTTAGGTACGTTTGAAATAACGAGACTGCCCCGCTCATTAAAGAGGATCAAGAAGGGTCGCCTCGCCAGACCAGAAATGCTGAAATTGCCCCAACTTTCTAACTGACACAGGTACGGGATGTTTCCCTCCGAATAGTTTCATAGTCCCTCGCTGTAGCATATCAACTGATTGGAACTCATACCAATAAATATTAGGTTAGGTTAGGTTGGTTTGGTTTTAGAAGACTGCAGTCACTGACAGGACGCAGTTTGTGGCATTGTGGATTAAATTTTGTGTTTTAATGTTGTTATACGGTTTAGTGTATTCAAGTTTGTGATAAGTTGTTTAGACTACCGTAACAGAGTTCGTAGAAAACAGGGGGGCAAAGAAAAATTAGTGGTAGGGTAACAGATAGATGTCATGAAAAAACCTAATGACCCATGTGCTTGGTAAAGACTGTGAGTGCCGACTTACTATTCGGAGGGAATTCGGAGGGAAATATCCCGTACCTGTGTCAGGTAGAAAGTTGGGGCAATTTCAGCATGTCTGGTCTGGCGAGGCGACCCTTCTTGATCCTCTTTAATGAGCGGGGCAGTTTCATCGTTTCAAAAGTACCCAAAATGTCGGGGCAGTTTCTCTACACCCTGGGATCTGCCCAGAGCGCATAGTTTGATCAGGGAAAATACCAAAAATAAGTGAAAAGTAATTAAAAATGTAACAATAACTACCGCCTTTATGGTGATTTTTAAATGGAGAAGTAGATCCCTCGATGTTTATGAAGCTAAGATCAAATATATCAGTTTAAAATTATGAGAGGATCAGAAAACGGACTGTTTTCAGATGAAAATTGTATGTAGAATGTGAAAAAATGTACCTCAAATACAGATGTTGAACTTATCAAGGCCGTCTTATTGTTCGATTGAAAAAATAAGAGGTTATTAAGATGCTTACAATATTCAAAAATCTCCATGAAAATGAAATGAATGTATTCTTCCTTTACAAACTTTGTACAATATAATTCATGTCAAATAAAACATAAATATAAGACATTTTAAATAAGTTAATGATTAAAAACATAAAGGGAAGAATTAGGTAACCTCTATAGGAAACCTGTAATGAAATAATGAGGGATACCTTTACATCAAGAACAAAATAAGATTTTTGAAAACGAAGTGACATTCTTCACCAGCTCAGAATAATGGGGAATAGAATTTGTATACATTTACACGGGTACAATGGGCTCGAGTCTAGAGCGCATAGTCTGATTAAGGAAATTACTAAAAATAAGGGAAAAGTAACTAAAAATGTAACAATAACTAACGACTTTACCGTCATTTTTAAATGGAGAATAAGCTCCCTTGATGGCAAGTATATCAGTTTCAAATATATGCGGATCAGAAAACGTACTAAGTTTTCATATGAAAAGTGGACGTAGAATGTGAAAAAATTTACCTCAAAGGCAGATTTTGAACTGTAGTATTTACACTTATCGTGGCAGTTTCATTGTTCGAATGAAAAAAGAAGAGTTTTTTAAGATGCTTACAAATTCAGAAATATCCATGAAAAGGAAGCCACATTTGCCACCAGCCAACTAGCTCAGAGTTATGGGGAAGAAATTGAGGAATAGAATTTGTTTATAAACGGGTACAATGGCCCATGCTCAGAGCACATCATCTTGTCAAGGAAATTACTAGAAATAAGTTAACAATAACAACCGACTTTATCGTGATTTTTTGTTGAAGAAGAATCTCTCTCGATGATTATTAAGCTAAAATCAAGCATAACAGTTTCAAATTATAAGAGGATCAGAAAACGGACTAAGGTGTCAGGTAAAAAGCGGACGTAGAATGTGAAAAAATGGACCACAAATGCAGATTTTGAACTGTAGTATTCGCACTTATCATGGCGGTCTCATTGTGTGATTGAAAAAAGACGAGTGGTTAGGATGCTTGCATATTTTTAGAAATCTCCAAGTAAAGGAACATAATCTGGTTTGCTCAGAGTTATAGGAAAGATTCGAGGATTGGAATTTGTATACGTTTAAAGACCCAAGTTTATAAAAGGGCACAATGGGCTCGTGCCCGGAGCGCATAATCTGATCAAGAAACATAACTAAAATTAAGTGAAAAGCATGGGCGCCCATACCTGTGGGAAGAGGGGGGCCACGGGCCCCTCTAGCTCCCAGGGAAAGAAAATATGTATATTATTAATTAAAGTCAGGTATTTTTCTTTAAAGTGATTAGCACTAAAATATGTTTTAAATGTTATGTGCCGCTTGATTTTACATATATTAATTTTATTTTTTACGAGAATTCAAGCATGAGGTGCAATGCACTGTGTATTGAAAATACTCCCAATACGGGGGTTGGGGTGCGATGCACTGTGCGTCGGCCGCTCTCATAGTGTTCAATGTCAAGCTCACATGTGCGTCACAGTGAACGTGTTAAGCCCCATAACTCGGTCTAGCCCCCCCCCCCCCCCTTAGAAAATATCATACGGGCGCCCATGGTGAAAAGTAACTACAAATTTAACAATAACAACATAGAGAAGAAGCTCTCACGATGGTTATGTAGCTAAAATCAAGTATATCAGTTTCAAATGATAAGAGGATCAGAAAACGGACTAAGTTTTCAGATGAAAAGTGGACGTAGAACGTGAAAAAATGGACCACAAATGCAGATTTTGAACTGTAGTATTCGCACTTACCATGGCGGTCTCGTTGTTCGATTGAAAAAAGAAGAAGTTGTTAGGATGCTTTAAAATTTTTAGAAATATCTAAGAAAAGGAACCTAATTGTCACCAGATAGTTATGCTGACACTTGCGTTTTGGAACAAAGATATCGCTTTTATTCCTTAGACTCGTCTTTATGGCGTCATGGCGACCTTTAGAATGTCCACTTGTTTTACAGAAAATACGCAATACTTTAAACACGGATACATTTTTTAACGACAATATGTTTAGGGTTTGAAATGACGGAACCGGACTCACCCTAGTGGGACTCTTAAGAATTATTTTAATAAATTTTCTCTGAAAATCAGCAGTGTATCCGATGTGGCAAGATGAGTCCCCTCCACCCAGCAAGACTACAATCCAGCTTAGAGTTTAAGGAAGTTCAGTACATGGCTCTGAGGACATCCATAGTTTAAACATTCCTAACCGTATAAAAAATCAAATTTTATTGTGGATTTCAAAGCCAACAATAAAACGTCTAATTGTATGGCAATTTAAGTGTAATTAAATATTATTATGTACATTCATTAAATCTTTTGCTTATTAGCGATTTTCATAGGAAAGATACGCTATGACAGTGACCCTTATGGCAAGGCCTAAGGTCGGGAGTGGTTAATGAGCACCGATCATGGTCCCCAGAACACGTTTTGGGGTTTCGTTCACAGTTATATATATATACTAGCTGACCCGTACGGCGTTGCCCGTGGTGGTTGGTATTTTCAGTCTTTTTAACGTAATGGTATTCTTTTTAAGTGTTCAGTCAGTGAGTGGTATTTGGCTTTTATATATATAGATATTAAATAATAAAAGCACTATTGTCATAATAATAAAAGATCTGAAATTATGATTTTAGTAACTTTGATCCCCCCAAACCCCTCCTAAAATTTCGAAATTTTTCATACCCTTTCTTAGTGAGCACCTATGGCCCTAGAGGAAGCTACATACCAAATTTCATTCCAATCCGTTCTATAGTTTTGAAGAAATCGTGATTTAATAACTTTGATCCCCAAACCCCCTAAAATTTCGAATTTTTTCAAACCCTTTCTTAGTGAGCACCTATGGCCCTAGCGGAAGCTACATACCAAATTTCATTCAAATCCATTCGGTAGTTTTGAAGAAGTCATTTTTTAATAACTTTGATCCCCCCAAACCCCACCTAAAATTTCGAAATTTTCAAACCCTTTCCTAGTGATCACCTATGGCCCTAGAGGAAGCTACATACCAAATTTCATTCCAATCCGTTCGGTAGTTTTGAAGAAGTCATTTTTTACTAACTTTGATCCCCCCAAAACCCCCTTAAAATTTCGAATTTTTTCAAACCCTTTCTTAGTGAACACCTATGGCCCTAGAGAAAGCTACATACCAAATTTCATTCCAATCCGTTCTGTAGTTTTTGAGAAATCGTGATGAGTGAGTCAGTGAGTCAGTGGGTTTTGGCTTTTATATATATATATACATGGCTCGGACGAGTTTGTTAGCAAAAAAAATCCAACAACATGAAGTACGTTTTTTGACCGGAAGTAACTGAGAGAGATTTTTCGTAAGAGAATGAAACGTTTTTAGAGTTACGTCTAACAATTGAATGCAGGATATTAGCATAGATCATGAATAATAAAATAGATCTTGCATGCATACGGGGGCTGTGTGCCGAAAAAAAGGTTGTCGCGAAAATAGTGCATGATCGCGCCGCGAGGTAGCGCTAGGGAGAAATCATTGATAGCATTGGCGTTTCACACAGCTTCCGCCGTTTCCCCAATAGATAGCGCCACTATCGTCAAGTTTCCAGTGGAACGAAATATTGCATTGGATCGGAGTTCTATTAGGGTACCCAAATAAAATGATATTAGTCTGCACATTTTGTTTTCACGACCTTATAGCTCGCTTGGTTGACCCAAAATCAATCAAAACGTAAAATACCATAAACGTTCCCGGTTCAAATCCATGCGGTGGATTTTACCGTGGGGTTGGCGTGCAAATCATGCAATGCACGGTCTATTGAAGACACTCCCAAAACGGGGGTTGGCGTGCGAAGCACGCAATGCATTGTGCATTGAAAATACTCCCAACCGTGGGCCATCTTCTGATCTGAGGCCTAATTTACCCGGTTCAAATCCATGCGGTGGATTTTACCGCGGGGTTGGCGTGCGAAGCACGCAATGCATTGTGTATTGAAAATACTCCCAATACTGGGGTTGGCGTACAATGCACTGTGCGACGGCCGTTTCTCATAGTGTTCAGTGTCAAGCTCTCCTTAGCAGTGAACGTGTTAACGTAATAATAGAGTTCACTACATTTAAACGTACCTACCTCAACGCAAACTGAAAGCAAGTGGTGCGTTTAAACAAAGGTGATCAAGAAGGTTCTGAGTTATAAGTCACGGGATATTTTCCGTCGAAACGATCCCCACACAGACAGTAGAAAGCGCAAGTGCCGGAAAACAATGCGGAAGGTCGTCGCAACTGGAGGGAAAGTAAAGAGAAACGAAGACGCCCCCCTGGATGTCTTTAAGTGCCTCCACAATGGAGGAAACCTTTAAGAAGGTCCTGGGTTTACGACTTTGTCCACTTGGTGACTTTGAGGTCCTTACGTAGTGTTAGAAACAAACTCATAAAAGTGAAAAGGAATTATTGAAACCGTCTTAAAATATGTCGGAATAGTTCGACCAATTTGTTTTTTAGTGTTTTCTGCAACTTTCTTCAGTGTAGGATCACTTGTTTGTCAAGTCAACTCAGCAAGGGGTAAAACTTAAATCCGACAAGGTAATCTGATTAGCCGCCTGCACGTTAATAATAGAGTACCGAAAACTAAAGAGCTAAACTTCTGAAATTGAGGTAATTATGTAGATAAGAAGCCCATGTTCCTGTAGTTAGCGAATTTCCATAAGAAAGATGTGCTATTGCAGTGACCCTTATGGCAAGACCGAAGGTTGGGAGTAGCAAATGTGCACCGATCATTGTGCCCAGAACAAGTTTTGGTGTGGCATTAAAAATTGTATATATATATTTATATGTGTTCCCAATTTAATAAGTCCGATTTAGTCCAAATTTGGTACACACGTTGGTTGTCTACGTCGCTCGGACAAGTTCGTTAGCCAAAATAATCCAACAACCGGAAGCACGTTTTTTAACGGGAAGTAACTATTTTTTTAGATTTTTCGTACTAAAATGAAACATTTTTGGAGTTTTATCTAAAGATAGTAAATGTAGGATATTATTCTGCACATTTTGTTTTTTTACTCGACCTTATAGCTCGTTTTGTTCCCTCAAAATCGATCAAATCATAATATACCATTAAGATACCCGATTCAAATCCACGTGGGGGGTATTGCAGAGAAGCCAACTTCTAATCCGAGGCCGACGGTCGAGTTTGTACGCTGCGAGCTAAGCGAAGGAACGAAGCAGCACGTGAGTCGAAATTGGAGGCTTAGGTGCAAACAAATTCTACTAATATATTTCGTACACACCGGCAGCTATTCAGCGCTTTCGTGAGTAAACCAATTTCTCAAATTGTTGATTGAAAACCTAAAACGTATAAATTTAAATTTGGAAATTCGCTAAACTACGTCAGGGGTTCACTGCGTGATCCCGGAGCTAGGTCTTATTTTTTACTTTATTTTTTTTTCTTCTTCAAACTAAGTCTTTTCATTGATTAGTCCCGTCAACATTTTCAACTCAATCTATTCTAGAGACATAAATTATTTAGTAAAAAAATAGCTGTTAAAAGAAGTGATTCCGGACATATGTTTATATTCTTATTTTAGTCAATTTTTAGTTAGTTAATGTTTATTTCCAAGAAGAAACACACAATTCTCACAAAATTCGTTTATTCGTTGTTCAGTATTCATCAAATAAAATCTAGAAAACAATTATCTAAGCTTTATATTAAAAAACATAAGTTTTATTTTATTGTTTGTTACTTTTCTTCTTCTATTCTTTTTCATTAACTATGTTTCTACAGTTTTGAAGAAAAAAAACTCTCTAATAAAACGTCTAGTTACTTTAACTAATGTCTGTTTATACTTTTTTATAATTATAATCTGGTTATTACATGGTGCATCAACTAGAAGACTCTTCAACCTGAGTGGATGGAAAATTGGAATTAAAAACAAGGAACAATGTACGTTATCTATTCAGAAATGTGGACCAACTGCAGCTAATGATTGTAAGGTATTTGCATTAATAAAGACACAGTCCAGTACATCAATTAATTATAATTTGTAACCAAAGGGAACAACGTCAAGTCGTCATCAGTGACATTTGAGCTTCAACGAAATTATAACTAGTTGAAGATTAAACCTAACTACAGTAGTAGAAGTAACCTAAGAATTAGTAGTAACCTAAGATTTTTCCCCACTAAATTTACAAATATTGAAATAAAAAAAGGGTTTTTATCGAAATGAATTATAGCCTATGTTACTCAGGAATAGTGTAGTTTTTTATTAATAAAACTATTTTCTCAATCGGTTCAGTAGTGCCAGAGATTATCCCCTACGTACAAACAAAAAACAAACTTTACCTCTTTATAATATGTATAGATATGAAACGCATTAATTTCACCTTTAAAGAAACATATCGGTTGTTACCTAATACTTTACAAAAACGACAACCAATAAGGATGCGCAATGAAATTACTAAATTATCATAAATTAAAGGGCAGAAACGGCTGCAAGGTCGCAAGGCCTTATTTAGCCCTCCCTCTACGTCTACAACCGTTACATACAACCCATGTGGGAAGACAGAGTAAACGCCTGCTGATATATTGCAAAGCCATATTAGTAATGGCAAGATCTGCCTCTGACGTCGTTCTGGCGGCTGCAGGACCTTGCGACGTCCTCAAGGACCGATCTAAGCTTCTTCGCACGTTTGTAGAAAACATAGGGAGATACAATTGCTATTCATATCTTTTTACCAGTTGGACACTTTCTATTACCATTATGAATCTTTCAATCCTAGTGGAGACTCTCCAACGGCCTAGAATAATAAACCAACACATGCATTTACATTTATTACCATAGCAACCAATTGAATAAAATAACCGATAATAAAGCTGTTTGCTCCAATATTTCAAAATTTGAAGCAATTATTTTTGTATTTCTAGCTTTTAGGTTATGGTTTTAAAGTGTATACCTGAGTTTTTTTAACCATTATTATAACTGCTGTTAAGTTATAATTTGATTTGAACATTTAACATGATTTACCATCTTAGTTTTGAGATTATTATTAATCCTACACCTTTATTATAAATAAAACATAACATATATTTTTAGAAGGTTCCATTGGGGGGTTGGCATGCGGAGCACGCAGGGGTCTCCCCTAGTACTGTATAAAGCGTGGACTTTGAAATAGGGTATGTTAATTTAGATTTTTCATAAGGTGTTATTTATTAAGGGGGCCATGTAGTAAAACAATTAATATGGATTTGTAACCCCCAAATAGAGTAGTGTTATAAGTTTAACGTGTGTATCTGCCTGTGGCATAGTTGCTCCCAAATGGATGAACCGATTTTGATTAACTTTTTTTGTTTGAAAGATAACTTGATCGAGAGTCTTCTTAGATACGATTCTAGAAAATCTATTCGGCCGTTTGTAGATCATCAGCTCTTTTCTAGTTTACCTTTTAGAGTTTTTTTTGTGTAAGGGGTTTTACATTTTTAATTATAAGCAAATAAAAGTGTTTTAGTTCATTGTAGGCCTAACCTAAAATTAGGTTTAGTTTTTTATCCAAATCAGTTGTTTTATATTTAATTTGTAACAACCAATGTTTGAATTGAATTAAAATATAGTAAGCGTTTTTAGTTGTTTTTGTTTGCTTTAAGTTGTTTAATATAACCTAAAAAAAGCTGTTGGTTTTGAATAATAATAAACCGATTATAAATGCTAAGTAATGTTGCTATTTCAATGAATGTAAACAAACATGACGTGTTGCGAAACTTTTTATAGGAACAGCTGTTTTTGTGCGCTATGGTTTTGAGTCCATACAAAGAGGCTGTTTAGTTTTTCCAAATTTGAAACTTTTTCGGGAAACTTTTCAAATTTTCTTTATACAAAACCTAGTTTGGACTATAACGATAATTTTAAAACAAAAAATAGCCAAATTGGTCCAGCCGTCCTCAAGTGATGCGCTTACAAAGGAACAGCAATTCATTTTTATTAAATAGATAAAGTTCTTAGTGTCTTCTACAGAAGAAGTGGACAATTTCCCACTGTACATAATACGTAGGCCTATAAATTATCACTCCGTTCTAGGCACAATTTGCCTTTTCCAAATGATTTCTTTTTCTTATATAGATCCGAAATTCTATAACGGACTACCGGTATATATCAAACATTGTACTAGACAACCAAAATTCCTGAGAAGCTTGAAATCTGGGCTGCTCAGTCTCGACAATGTAGACACTCTCCTTAATAATTAGTACTAGTGGACCCGGCAATGCTTCGCTATTGCTATTGCTTACCTAACCTAAAATTATATTCAGTTTTTGATCCAAATCAGTTGTTGATCAAAATCAGCTGTTGATCAAAATCAGCTGTTTTAAGCTTTTCATACGAACAGCTGTTTTTTGTGCCCCTGATAAAATCAAAAGAAATCTTTCTTCTTCTTCCTTAAGATTGACCTTCCATAAGATTAACATTGAAACTTTGAGGGATCACTGGGGCGTATCCCTGAGGACCGATGTAAGTTATAATGGGATTCTGCTCATCTACAGGACACTACCTTTCTAACGGTATGAGCGAATTTCTCCTACGATGCACACAAGCTGAGAAAAAAGGACGACAAGTTTTGTGCTTGCTTATTAATATACTGTATAGATAATTAACCTCACTTTAGTTTTAAATTTTCTAAAGATATTCTATTACTGTTCTTATTTTACAATTTGTATGCTTTGTTTGATTCATGCGCTACAGGAAGAGCCGCAAATGCAAACAACATTATTATTTATTTAACATTTTTAAAATTCGATTACGCCCAGTTTATCTCATCTGCTCTACAAAAAATGCTTAAATAAATATACATTTTTGCTGTAAAACTCCTTTATAATTCATTGTTTCTGTTATATGTCATCCAACAACTCTGATATAATGAATGTTATTTTGTTTTTGAAGTAAAGGTAACCCTCATTACAGGATTCCTTTAGAGTGTTCCTAATTCTTCCCTTTATATTTTTAATTCAACTTTATTTAAAAATGTCTTATATTTATGTTTTATTTTACATGTATTCTATTGTAAAAAGTTTGTAAAGGAATACAAAATTCATTTCATTTCATTTCCCAAATAGTTGGTTGAAACATATAAACTTAATTTTGGGAAATTCTCTCAACTCACTTCAGTTGCGTGGTCAAACTATTTTACTCAATGCAAATGAAAGGTTGTTAATATACCTCACATTCCCTATACGCACTAGCGACACCGTATTAAGGGTCGGCTCTAGTAAATCAGAAAGCAACCTGCGACTCCAGCGTAGCGGCGGTAGGTTACGCAGACATTGCTCATCCTAAATCCGTTAAAAACCCGCAATTGTTCAAATAGCGTTTTTAAAAAAATACCAAACTCTTGGGGACGAAATTCTTCATCCGAATGGCTTGGTAATTTTTCGCTATAATTAATATTTACAACGTAAAAAAATATTTAAAATCACCCTATAGCGGCGGTAGGTTACACGGACATTGCTCAGCCTAAATCCATTTAAAACCCGCAATTGTTCAAATAGCGTTTAAAAAAAATACCAAACTCTTGGGAACGAAATTCTTCATGCGAATGGCTTGGTAGTTTTTCGCTATAATTAATAGTGACAACATAAAAAAATATTAAAAATCAATGTTTTAAATTGTTAATAAATATTAAACAAAATGTTTTTCTTAGTTTTGAATAAGCCACTTGCATGCATATTGGCCATAGCTTTAAAATGACATAACGTTCATAAATATCCGATCAAAAATAAAGGAAAAATTTTGATTTTAATTTAACATTGATCTTATGGAGTGTCAGCCAACATGGCCGACAGCTAGAGCCGACCCTTAATCTATGGAACTTTGGGGTACAGGGGGACAAATTTTAACGAAAACTGTTACATTACACAGAAATAATGAACGATCTCGTGATATTCGTCTTAAAAGTTTAGGGAACATCTAGAACGGAAATAAAGGGAAACCTAAAGGATCTGCTAACTCTTGCGACCATTCAGTCACTAACCTGTCTCAAGAGGTTTAATTATTGCCGATTCGTCAAAACCCGTTAAACTGAGCATTCTTCCCACGCCCAGCGCCGCCTCCTTTCTTTGTATATAATTGGGCAATAAACGTGAACAATTCAATTGCACAAGCCCACTACGCCTCCGTCTGATTCACCGACGACGCTTTCCTTGAGGAGTTTATTGCTATTTCTCCCATTATGCAAAGCTAATTTTCAATCACAGCGCATTGCGTGCTTCCCACGCCAACCCCCTTATTGGGTGTGTTTTCAATAAACAGCGCATTGCGTGCTTCACACGCCAACTCCCGTATTGGCAGTATTTTCAATAAACAGTGCATTGCGAGCTTCGCACGCCATATAATTTGTATGATTCGTACAAATAATATGTTTATAATTCTTATTATATTCTTCGAAAGTACGTTAACTAATTACACTTGAAAAAAAACCACAACCTCAAAATCACGGTTATTTCCTGTGTGTATTGAATAAATTCATTACTTGGCACACTTCTTAAATTAACAGTAACTTTATAAATACATTGATAAATTGTATTTCATTATCACTACAATTATTATGTATTACAAACTTATGCAATTAAAATTGACTGTTAACAACTGTTTATACTATATATAGGTTTATAGATTATAATTTATAATTCTTATTATATTCTCCGAAAGTACGTTAACTAATTACACTTAAAAAAAACCCCACAACCTCAAAATCACGGTTATTTCCTATGTGCATTGAATAAATTCATTACTTAGCACACTTCTTAAATTAACAGTAACTTTATAAATACATTAATAATTTGTATTTCATTATCACTACAATTATAAAAATATATTACAAACTTATGCAATTAAAATTGACTGTCAACAACTGTTTATACTATATAGGTGTATAATAAAGGTGTAGGATTAATAATAACCCCAAAGCTAAGACGGTAAATAATGTTAAATGTTCAAATCAAATTATTTCGTATATTTTAAAACAGCAGTTATAATAAAGGTTAAAAGAACCAGCAAGGCTCAGGTCTACACCTGAGTAAAAACCTAACCTAAAAGTTAGAAATACAAATAATAGCTTCAAAGTTTGAAATCAGCTGTTAACGGAAATATTGGAGCAAACAGCTGTTGTATCTGTTATTTTATTCAATTGGTTGCTATGGTAATTCATCAGTCTAGGATTTACCTAAGAATTTTGTTCAAATAAATTTTCAAATATTGAAATAAAAATTGTTTTATCAAAATGAATTATAGCCTATGTTACTCAGGGATAGTGTAGCTTTTTATTAGTAAAACTATTTCTTCAGTCGGTTCAGTAGTTCTAGAGATTACCCCCTACATACAAACAAACAAAACTTTACCTCTTTATAATATTACTTGGGGAAAGCCCTGCGTGATCCACACGCCTTCCCTCTCGTTTAATAGAGTCTACACATAATAGTGTTGTGTTTTCTTTATAATAAAGTTGTAGGATTAATAATAACCCCAAAGCTAAGACGGTAAATAATGTTAAATGTTCAAATCAAATTATTTCGTATATTTTATAACAGCAGTTATAATAAAGGTTCAAAGAACCAGCAAGGCTCAGGTTTACTCTTTAGAAAAAACCTAAGCTAAAAGTTAGAAATACAAATAATAGCTTCAAAGTTTGAAATCAGCTGTTAATGGAAATATTGGAGCAAACAGCTGTTTTATATGTTATTTTATTCAATTGGTTGCTATGGTAATTCATCAGTCTAGGATTAACCTAGGAATTTTTTTCAACTAAATTTACTAATATTGAAATAAAAAATGATTTTTGTGGAAATATCCGTTTTGGGACTCTCTGAGTTCAAAAAAGTGTTTTTTACAAAATGTATGTCTGCATGTATTCAAAGCTAGAGCGAAAACTATTCGATCGATTTCAAACAAATTTGCACCAGACATGTCAAGTAGGTCTGTAAAGAACCACCAAGGCTCAGGTCTATACTTTAATAAAAACCTAATCTAAAAGTTAGAAATACAAAATAATTGCTCCAAAGTTTGAAATCACCTGTTAATGGAAATATCGGAGCAAACAGCTGTTTTACCTGTTATTTTATTCAATTGGTTGCTATGGTAATAAATTTAAATACACGTGTTCATCAGTCTAGGTCTGAACTAGGATTTTTTCCGACTTAATTTACAAATATTGAAATAAAAAATGTTTTTATCGGAATGAATTATAGCCTATGTTACTCAGGGATAGTGTAGCTTGTTATTAGTAAAACTATGTTTTCAAAGATTACCCCCTACATACAAACAAACAAACCAATTTTACGTCTTTATAATATTAGTATAGATAGATACGTATTTATTCTGTAGTACCTACATTATTTCTGTTTTGATCTATAAATGTATTTCAGATAGACAATCGAATCAGAAAATGTTGTCATTATAAGGGACAAAATCTTTAAATATGTGCATTAGTAATATTTGCATTTATACGTGTATTTCATATAAAATTCAGAAATTATAACCTGAATATTTAAAGCGAAATGAACAGAATATAACTGATTTTACTTTAAAACGTACTATCCGTACAACAGACGAGATGAGAGTAAACGATTGTTAGTTGGTTAATTTGCAATTTAGCGTAGAGCACAGACTGGCAAATGTTAGTACAAGTGTACGGTGTAGCGGCGAGGTTACTGACACTGGGGCCCTATAAGGGGGGTCGGAGGCCGGCTTTGGGTGGCCCAAATTCTACGCCGATAATTGATTTTACTTCCTTTCGCGTACGATCCAACGATGTGCGCGAAACGTCGCGTTATGCAGATCGAACTCCGCGTGTGAATCGAACTCGGTCCGACTTTGAATTTCGATCGAAACAAACGGATTTTCGATTTCTCGACTTGTCTGGTTAAAAAAGCGAACACTGTAAATTACTTTGTTGTTAAATGTGTAATAGCGAGGGCGATGACCTTTCAGTGCCAAGGGCATGGGACTTGGGCTATGACGTCACAGATATCGTATATGTATATATATATTCGTGTAAACATAGTTTGATTGTGGTTTGGTAGGCGAAAGATTTGGAAATTTATATAATTGAAAAGTATTTAATAATTTTAGACTAAAATTTATCAAATGTACTACTTCAGAAACTTATCAAGTACGAACAAACAAAACGAAAAAATAAACTACCCATAGTGGAATAAATTGATTTTTAAATCCTAATAAGGCAAAACAATTTGTGCAAGTATTTATGTAGGGTCTTAAAAATTATACGAAAAATTTACTTTTTTAGTGCTTAAATTCTGTTGAATGTACTGAAAACAGTAAACAAAATAGCCGTACTTAACTTTTGAAAACTTGTACTCCAAAATATGCGAAGATTTATTTCATGTGTTTCATGTAGCACTCTTTCATCGTTCATACAGAGTGTCCCACAATATAACTTAAGAATAAGTGTCCCACAACTTTAATTAAGAATACCAATTTCTAAACTGAATTAGTGTGGAGTAGATTGGTGCCTGGAAGGTACCTTTCTGCGGACTACTACGTGTATAACTGCAGATCGAAAAATTTAATTTTCTATTTGTAGACTTGATCGAATTTGAAATGTTAGGTACTTGCTGAACGCAGAATTAAATGTCTTACAACTTTCATTCAGTACGTCTTTTCATTTAGAACAGCCGATTCCACGGCACGGACGTTTAAAAGTCTTAATAGTAAATTTTAAGCAAAGTTGGTAAAATCATAATTTTTTTACCATTGATTTTGACAACATTTCTCAGTTAAATTAAACTTTTTGGGTAACCAATCGACGCAGAATTTAATGCTCTTTAATTTATAAAAGAGTAAAATTTTCTGTAAGATGCTTACTTTAGGAGTTAAAAGCAAAAAACTGAAAAAAGGCCGAACATGTTGGGGTTTTTTTGGACCCCTCCTTTGAAGCTCGCAGCGGGGGGTGGTGCAAACCTAGGATACTTCAATTTGATGTCAAATAAAGCGATCAAAACGATTTCCAGCTTTCCAACATTTATTTCTAGAAATGGCTCCAAAATGGTCTTATTTAACTAGCCTACAAAGAGGTTTAAATGTTTCATTTTATTATGTTTATAGCCCAAATGGATTGTTATTAATTAATTACTAATTAATTTACCTTGTTTGTGAGGTGATACTGCCGAACA
>JAGFPH010005839.1:72732-83829 GCA_018207615.1 Philaenus spumarius
TTGGGGGGTAAAAATTACTAAATCACGATTTCTCCAAAATTACCGAACAGATTGGAATGAAATGTGGTATGTAGCTTCCTCTAGGGCCATAGGCGCTCGCTAAGAAAGGGTTTCAAAAAGTTCGAAATTTTAGGGGGGTTTGGGGGGATCAAAGTTATTAAATCACAATTTCTTCAAAACTACCGAACGGATTGGAATGAAATTTTAGGGCCATAAGTGCTCACTAAGAAAGGGTTTGAAAAATTTCGAAATTTTAGGAGGGGTTTGGGGGGATCAAAGTTACTAAAATCATAATTTTAGATCTTTTATTATTATGACAATAGTGCTTTTATTATTTGAGATCTATATATATATAAGCCAAATACCACTCACTGACTGAACACTTAAAAAGAATACAATTACGTTAAAAAGACTGAAAATACCAACCACCACGGGCAACGCCGTACGGGTCAGCTAGTTTTATACTAAAAACAACACACTTTATCTAGGCCTACCTAACTATGCAGTACTAGGTCTATGTTCTATTATTTATAATATTACTAGTAAATCCCCGTGATAAATCACAGAAATACATCATTTATACTAAAAACCACACACTTTATCTAAACCTGACTATGCAGTACTAGGTCTATGTTCTATTATTTATAATATTACTAGTAAATCCCCTGAAAAATCACAGAAATACATCATTTTTACTAAAAACAACACACTTTATCTAGGCCTACCTAACTATGCAGACGGTGATTTTTAACTCGGTAAATGTGTACAATTATAAGGACTATAAAACACTGTATGAATATTTGTTAAGATTTTGAGTTTATGTATATTATTATATATATTTAAAGAAAGATAAAAATATTATCTTTTAATTGCCTTTTATTTCATCTTGATAGATCAAATGATTTAGAAGTTATTAATATTATAGGCTATATTATTGATTGAAGTTGTAAACATAACCCCAAAGTATAATCTACGATAGGTTTTGTTTGCGTATTACAGATAATGGGTGAAATCAGCTGTTATATTATTAAGTTAAACGAATATTTATGTCTTTTTTAAATGTTTAAATGTTGCTCCACGTACGCTCGTAGGAGTTGATTGTAACTGCTCAAAGTGGCAGCCTCTTACTTGGACACATCAGCAGTACGGATCTTCAAAGAATGTCTTACTCTTTCTAAAATATCGGGTTAACTCTAATGCCCTCCACTCTGTGCAGGAGCTCACGTAGATCAGGAACCAATGCTTTTAGATGACCCCACAGAAAATACTCAAATGGGTTCAGGTCTGGAGATCTAGCTGACCGATGATCTGTACCTCCTCGACCAATCCATCTTAGGTAGCGTCAAGATATTCTGTTATTTGATTACTAAAGTAGAGTAATCTTGTTACGACGAGTACCTCTTCTAGTAGATCTGGCAACCTTGTTGCAGAAATTGCCTATAATTATCGGCACTGAGACGAGGTGGTAAGATGTGTGGTCCTGTAATTGGCCGCCAATTATTCAACACCAAACATTTAGACCGAACTGTTGTTGGTGAGATTTAACCAAAGTGGTGTGTGGGTTCTGATCTGCCCAAACGTCCACTTTGAACGAGTTTGTGTTGCATTTTAAGCCACTTTTGGTACGCACTATGGTCATCTAAGTCGCTCGGACGAGTTCGTTACCCAAAAAAATGCAACCACTGAAACCACGTTTTTTACCGGAAGTAAACATTTTTTTTTAGAATGAAACTTTTTTAGGGTTAATGTAAAAAAATAAATGTAGGATATTATTCTGCACATTTTGTTTTTTTAGACTACCTTATAGCTCGCTTTGTTCTTCAAAAATCAATCAAAACGAAAAATACAATAAAAGTACTCGATACATGTGGAGGATTTTACAGAGGAGCATCTTCTGTTCGAGGCCGACGGCCAAGTTTTTAAGCTGCGATCGAAGCGAAGCAGCACTGAGGATATAAATAATATATCCTCTGTGGAAGCAGTCCACAACCCGAGGCCGCAAAGCCAAGGTGCAGACTCGCAAAGCGAGTTTTTCTGGTACGAGTAGAACGAAGCCAGCGCGTGAGTCGAAGCTGAGGCTTAGACAAACAAATTCTAATAATATATTTCGTACACACAGGCAACTATTCAGCCCCTTCGTAAGTAGACCAATTTCCCAAATTGTTGGTTGACACCCTAAAACATATAAATTTAATTTAGAAAATTCGCTAAACTTACGTCAGCGGATCAGCCAGGGCTCTATAACAAGGGCTAAACCGTTTCTTTGATCTCGGCACTGTGCCGCCAGTTTCACTCTGACGTCACCATGCTGATACACGCTAGCTGGTAATTTTTCAGTAATGTGTGAGCAGTCGTTAACTCGCTGTTGTAACTCGATGGAAAGGCTTCAGTAAAATAAAATTTAGACATTCCTAATCTACATAAAGTACGGATTCTAACAGTAAAAAAAAACTTTTATTTTAACAGTTATTTCGAATTTTAATAGTTAAAAATATTTGAGAATTATCACAGACTGACATGAAAACGTTACTAAGCGAGGAAATTTTTTATTTTTGGGTTATAAACAAACTTCCAGCGGGAAAGTTGTAGCCAATGAATTGATCTAAACTATCCAATTCACCCATTTGTGATAAAATGATTACATCATTATGAAATTGTTTTTTAAATGAGCGCGAGGAGGTGCCGCGCCACGACTCCCGAAGTACAGTTGTTTGATACAGGAATAACGTTTATGTACATATTGTTATTTTCAGTAAATCACTTGTCCCCAGGTAATTATGCCAGCTAGAAAAAAGTAAGCATTTGATTTTAACATAAACTAATTATAATTTATAATTAATATTTGATATTATTGAAGAAACATTTAAGTACTCCGCAAATTAGATAACAATGAACAAATTATTTAAAAGACAGCATATTTCTTTGTTATAAAGCAATTATTTTAATTAAATATGAAGCTAATTTTTTTACGTAATTACGATTTTCTTTTTCCATCATTGATCTCTAATTTTATTTCTTTGAATGTACGTAATAATGATATTATTTTTTAAACGTTAAACTCCAACTTAACTTTTTGTGTCCACTTCAATAATATCAAATTTTAATTATAAATTATAATTAGTTTATGTTAAAATAAAATGATTCCTTTTTTTCTAGCTGGCATAATTACCTGGGGACAAGTGATTTACTATATTAAGTTAAAATAACAATATGTACATAAACGTTATTCCCGTATCAAACAACTGTACTTCAGGAGTCGCGGCGCGGCACCTCCTCGCGCTCATTTAAAAAACGATTTCATAATGATGTAATCATTTTATCACAAATCGGTGAATTGGCTAGTTTAGATCAATTCATTGGCTACAATTTTCCCGCTGGAAGTTTGTTTGTAACCCAAAAATAAAAAATTTCCTCGCTTAGTAACTTTTCCATGTCAGTCAGTGATAATTCTCAAATATTTTCAATTATTCAAATTCGAAATACCTATTAAAATAAAAGTTTTTTATACTGTTAGAATCCGTACTTTATGTAGATTAAGAATATCTAAATTTTATTTTACTGAAGCCTTTCCATCAAGTGACAACAGCGAGTTAACGACTGCGCACACATAACTGAAATATTACCAGCTAGCGTGTATCAGCATGGTGACGTCATAGGCGATCGATACTGGGTCACAGTAAATGATCAAAATGGTATAGCCCTTGTTATAGAGCCCTGGGTTCAGCTGCGTGAACAAATTATGTTTTTAATGACACCTCAAAACGTGTTCGTGGACCATGATCGGTGCTCATTTACTACTCCCGACCTTAGGTCACACCATAAGGGTCACTGTAATAGCTCGTATTTTATTTGCAATTTAAATTTCAAAGAGAGAATTTGAATTCTCGAGACTTTTAAAAACGCAGTAGTTAAAGATGAAAGAGGCAGAGGTTCAGCTCACTTTGGCATTCCTTCTACAGTTTTAGCCCGAACAAACTATTCATTATACCGACCGTGCACTTTTAAACAATTACCGCTAATGGACTTTAGATTGGAGTTCCAGTCGAAGTGTATGTATCAATTTTAAACGCATTTGAAAGCGGAAGGAAGATCTCGGAGCGGTTTCGGTCTGGTGGCCGGTCATGGTGTAGCGGGTGCAAGGCCAATCTGAAAACTGCATTATTGGATTTCGCCGTTCCTTGGCGCGTTAGTGGGAAGTTAATTCAACTTGTAAAACCTGCACTAGACTCTGCTGCGACTAAATAAAATCGATTAATCGACCGTAAAAACGCTGTCAACACGTTCACTGCTACGCAAATTTCGTACTTCCTATGCTATAAGGCTAGGCGTATAAGCAAAAAAATGGGGGCTCAGAAACCAGTTTTGCTATAGTTTTGATTTTCTCACCCTTCATGTTTTTTGGATCGCTGAACACGAATTTCAAGTTTACTGGCAAAAGTTTTGCCCGGAACTTTGTTTTTTTAGCACTTTTTGACCAAATTTTTTCGGTTTTCGGCCTATATCTCAAAAAAGGAAGCGTTTTTTTTTGACAAACCCATTCCATACAAAATTAAAGTAGACAAAATTGCATACATTTCTTATACAAAACGTTCTTATGTAAGACTAACCGTTTCCCGCTAGAGCGCGCCCAATAGGGGCCATATTTCCATATCTAGTGAAATTCACCGTTTACGCGGAAATCGTCCTTAGTGGGAAGTTAATTCAACTTGTAAAACCTGCACTAGGCTCTGCTGCGACTAAATGAAATCGATTAATCGACCGTAAAGACGCTGTCAACACGTTCATTGCAAATTTCGTACTTCCTATGCTGTAAAGGCTAGGCATATTACAAAAAAAAAAAAAAATGGGGGCTCGGAAACAAGTTTTGCTATAGTTTTGATTTTCTCACCCTTTGTGTTTTTTGGATCGCTGAACACGAATTTGAAGTTTGCCGGCAAAAGTTTTGCACCGAACTTTTTTTTGGGCACTTTTTGACCAAATTTTGGCACATTTTACAGTTTTTGGCCTATATCTAATATACGGTACCAGATAACTGCCACATATTTTCTCCCAGTTGAAACTGTATACCTTCCCAAGAGTAGAATAGGAGGTGGTTATTTAGAATTGCAAAAGTAGGAAAATGTTACCATGGAAAATATTTTATGCATGTATCACACATCCATATTATATTATTATTATTATTTAAACTATTCGATCGATTTCGAACAAATTTGCACCAAACATGTCAATTAGGCCTGTATATATGCACGAAAAAAGGTTTTGACAAATTTTGAAAACAACCCCCATTTTTGGCCAAAAACCCCAAAAAATCAGTTATTATTATTATTGTTACCTAAACGAAAATGTTTAGAAAGATGCGGTTTTTTGCATATGGTAGGGTACATTAAGGGCTACAAATAAGCCAAATTTTATCAAAATCGTTAGAGCCGTTTTTTGAGAAATTTAGAGTTTTCTCGTTTTTTGGCCATTTTTGGGAGGTAAAACCCCTTAAAAATCCAAAATTTGAAAAAATGGAAAAAAAGCTTGGCGATATTCCAGAACTACACCTTACATACCTAATTTAATTAAAATCGGACGGTTGGTATGGTCTCCAACTCAGTACACATCCTTACAGACATACGGACAGACATCACCAAAAAAACACTTTTTTGGGTTCAGGAAGCACCAAAACAGATAATTCCACTAAAAATTCAAATTCGAAAATTTGGACGAAAACAATACTTTCTCCATATACTACGTATAGGGCGGAGAAAGTAAAAGGAAGCGTTTTTTTGACAAACCCATTCTATACAAAATTAAAGTAGACAAAATTGCATGCATTTCTTATACAAAACTTTTTTTGTAAGACTAACCGTTTCGCCGCTAGAGCGCGCCCAATAGGGGCCGTATTTCCGTAACTAGTGAAATTCACCGTTTACGCGGAAATCGTCCTTGCTGTGATACTTAACTGTTGCAACAAGTTATTACATTATACAATTTATATTATATAACATTACGTTTCTCATAAATAACGCTTTTCTTTGGAAGACTAACCCAGTGATTCGTACTGAAAATTCTTGGACACTATGTCCGACCGTAAGGAAAGTAATTGATGGACTGGTTTTGCTTAAGGGTCTGCTGTAGTGGCGGCCATCTTGGATTTTTATCCCATAGGAGCAATGTTAAATTTCAAACCATTTATTTCGTTCATTTTTTATCATAAAATTGTTTGCAAGGTCTCATTTTAAGCACAGTCACAATACGCGTCCGTTTTGCATTTGACATTTAAAAAAAATTCTTTTGATTTGTTATGTAATTGACATTTTGTAAGTACATAGTTTGAATTTTTTTCCTAAAACAATAAAAAATTAATAATGAAAAATAATTTGCAAGCCGGATCCGAAATTTTATAAAGAATTTTCAGTTTTTTTTTTTCAACACTCAATTACAAAAGATAGACTTATAAAATGGTTTGAAATGAGGAAATGTCAAAGCGTTCAGCTGCAAGAAATGGGGATACAGTTGTTTAGATGGGGATACAGTGAGAAGCGGTTGCGTTTCCGGTTGCTTTCTCGTTTACTGGAGCAGACCCTTAAATTTTGAGAATGGTGGATTTTGTAAACGATCCAGGTATGTTTACATGAAACCAAAATTGAAGGCTATTTGCTGCAAAAGCGGGAGAGCGGAATAAAACTGTTTATGGATATCAGACTCAAAGATTGTTCCGGGCCTTCTTTGTGTGGGTGCAAATACTTTGTATAGAGCCGATTTGGTTCCATTTCTTAGAACGTTTTCAAATAGGGAGAAGGAGTACGGGCCCAGATCGTACGACAAGAAAAATTCGAGTTCTTCATCACAATTCTTTGCCACACTGATGCGTAGGAACAGTGTGGTCGGATTAACAGGGAGGATGTCGTTGCCTACTTTGATCGCATTCTTCAGAGGTTGGATTCGGTCACTCCTTTGAGATTTGACATTACCAAAGTTGAAGTTTTTAACACATCTTTCGAAGCCCCTCATGCCCTTCTCCCACGCCTCAAGACAATTTACCCTCTCATCACCAAGAATGCCTGTGCTCAGAGAAAATAATGTAGGGCTTTCCTGTCAGAAAGACGAATTACAAGTAAAAAATCATTTAAAAAAACAATGAATCATTTTAATAATCTAAAAATTAGAAAATAAACTTGAAATTAAATCAATTCATTACATTATACAACTTATACAATATAAATAAGCTTGTCATGCAATTTACCTGTGTAAATTTATTTGATGAAATACATAAAAAATCTGTTCTTATAATTTGCTGTATCAAGATCAAGTTACATATTGCATTATTAATTATTTACACTGGTAAATCTCGGGACAAGCTTTTATTTCATATAAATTGTATAATGTAATAAATTAAAGGATTAAAAGCGCTTTGCCATTTTATAAAGAAAATTGCCACAATAAACTAATGGAGCGATCAAAACTGTTTTTTCTATATTAGAAATTTCACAGATATGGAAATATGGCCCCTTTTGGGCGCGCTCTAGCGGCGAAACGGTTAGTTTTACAAAAAAAGTTTCGTATAAGAAATGTATGCAATTTTGTCTACTTTAATTTTGTGCAGAATGGGTTTGTCGCAAAAAACGCTTCCTTTTTTAGATATAGGCCGAAAACTGAAAAAAGTGCCAAAATTTGGTCAAAAAGAGCTAAAAAAACAAAGTTTCGGGCAAAAATTTTGCCGGCAAACTTAAAATTCGTGTTCAGCGGCCCAAAAAACATAATAGGTGAAAAAATCAAAACTATAGCAAAACTTGTTTCTGAAAATTCTAATATGCCTAGCCTACTAGGAGCTGACCTTTTATTTTTTATACTCATAGTCCAAATGAGTAGAAATTACTTTATTTTTTATTTTTGAATCTTTCTACGTAATAATCACTAATATTTTAAAGCGGACGCACATGTGCGTCCATAGCGCATATGCCTAAAATTGGCGTGCCAAGCACGCAATGTATTGTGTATTGAAAACACTCCCAATACGGGAGTTGGTGTGCAAAGCACGTAATGCATGGTGTATTGAAAATTCTCCCATACGGGGGTTGGCGTGCAATGCACTGTGCGTCGGCCGCTTCTCATAGTGTTCAGTGTCAATGCGTCCTTAGCAGTGAACGTGTTAAAAGTCAGTACATTTTACCATATTATTTTATCTCTAAAGGTTCTTCAGTTCCTTTTGTTAATGAACCCACACACTATAGTAAAATTTGTTTTTTTAGTTATAAGAAATGAATATATTTCTTTTAACAAATCAAATCAACATTTCTAAGTAAAATTATATCTAAAGTACGACGGTTGGATTTTTTTTTGAAAAGTTCAACAACAGAATAATAATAATTCGACCACGCAGCTGCACCGCTGACGTGAGTTGAGGGAATTTAATAAATTAAGTTTATATGTATCAGGGTTTTAACCAACAATTCTGAAATTGATCTACTCACGAAGGCGTTGAATAGCTGCCTGTTTGTACGAAATATATTAGTAGAATTTGGTTGAACCACTCGAAATCAATTTTGAAAATTCATCAAAATGGCTGTAACACAAAAGTTTTAAATACTGTACTCCCAAATAATCGTTGTGTGGAATATCGTTTGAAAGCTTATTTAATTCTAAATCCAAAAAGAATAATAATTAATTTTTAACTTCCCGCTAAAAGAAAATTGAAAATTTTCTAAAATCGGGAAATTATTGGTTTCACCCCGTTTTTCGAAAATCGAGTATTCATCAGATCTCGACATTTTGAGGTCCTAGGAATCTTCCCTGACCACTCCCGAGAGGGTGTCACCCTGTCTGTATGTATGTGTGTGTGTATGTAAGTATGTGACCCGCTTATAACTTTTGAACGGCTTAACCGATTGGATCCTACCAAACGGCGTTCTAAAGAGTTCCATCAAACTTAGATTTCCTGAAAATTTCGACTAATTCGGACCGGTAGGTTCTGAGAAATTTCGAAAAAACTAAGAAATAATTTTTTTTCAAATCAGGTTTTTTTTTAATAACTTTTAAACGACTTTACCGATCAATTCCAAAATCTAATCAGCTTTTAACCTTGAAAAGCGACGTCGCGTCGATTGCTACCAGTCCGGTCAAAATCGGTTAATTCGTTCGTGAGATATCGTGAACGAAAGAAAATAAAAAAGTGTTTTTTCACAATTTCTCCGAAATTTTTCATCAGAAAAATTTTTGTTGTCGATTCTTTCAATGGACTCGAGAAACTGCATCGATTGCCGCAAATCGCATAAAAATCGGTTGATTCATTCGCAATATATCGTGAACGAAAGAAAATTAAAAAAAATGTTTTCCTCAATTTCTCCGAAACTTTTCATCTGAAAAAATTTTGTTGTTGATTCTTTCAATGGACTTAAAAAAACTGCATCGATTGCCGCAAATCGCATAAAAATCGGTCGATTCATTCAAAAGTTATGGCAGTTCAAAATTTCCAAAAATAGTGTTTGTTGTAATTAAACTTAGCGGGAAGTTACATGGATGGCCTTTAAAGTCAACCGTTTTCCAAAAAAAAAATTTTTAATAGTACTGTAAAATGTTGCAACATCGGAAAACACTATTTCGTTGGTTTTTTGGAGGCCATTTTTAATCGCTTAAGATAGGCTATGGACGTGCAAATTTCACAGTTGGTTTTCTCTTGAAATTCTGCATCGAAATGATTTAGCACACGAACACCTTTCCGTTTAAAAAACAAACCTACATTCAAGATGGCGGATCCAAGATAGCGGATAGATTTTTTGAAATCTTAATAAAATAGTATTTTTACATAGAGTAGGTTTCTCAATCACAGCTAACCTTCAAATTTTCCTTTTATACGAAATATTAAACCGTCTCCAGACTTTTCAGCACCACTATATCATTTTAACGACACCTCAAAACGTGTTCTGGGGACCATGATCGGTGCTCATTTCCTACTCCCAACCTTAGGTCTCAACATAAGGGTCACTGCGCAGTAGCTTATATTTCCTATGGAAATTCGTTAATAATACAGATGTATGTAAGTTGTCCAGTTACAAATAAATACGTAGCGTAGTCTAATTTTCAAAAGTATAACATGAATTTTAAAGACATGTTGACTACACGATATGTCGCTACCATGTGGTGACTGAGGAAACTACTAGTTTAAAAAAAACATTTTTTTATTGAACTTGAATACGAGTGTTTTACCATTGTATTTGGATAACCTATCCGATAACTCCGATCCAATCCAATATTTCAATCCACTGGAAGTTCGACGATAGTGGCGCCATCTATTGGGGAAACAACGGAAGTGGTGTGAAGCACCAGTGCTACCAATGATTTCTCCCTAGCGCTACCTCGCGGCGCGATCATGCACTATTTTCCCGACAACCTTTTTTTCGGCACACAGCCCCCGTATGCATGCATAATCTATTTTATTATTCATGATCTATGGTTTTACTAAGGAACAGTGTTTAGTTTTTCCTGCATAAAACATCAGTTAAAACATTTCTATAGTGTCACTATTCATTTCAGAGCGAACTAACTGTGGATTTCACACTAATGTCAGTAGCTTATTATTCTTTTTACATATCAACCCCTTTCCACCCCATCTCTAGGTGTGCTACTACCCCCAAAATTACTGTTTCATATAAACACCTGAATAGTGTACCAACGCAATCCAAATATAAAGCTACTCTAACCTAATTTGATTTTGATAAAAATACTCAGGGGTTAATATTCTTATGAGTGTTATTTAAAACTAGGAATTATTTAGGTGTTGCTATTTAAATGGTGATGTTATTTAAAAGTTGGAGTTATTTTAGTTGTTATTATTTAAATGGTGATGTTATTTAAAAGTAGGAGTTATTTAGGTGATGGTATTTAATTGATGGTGTTTTTTAAAAGTAGGGGATATTTAGGTGTTGTTATTTAAATGGTGATGTAATTAAAAGTAGCAGTTATTTAGGTGTTGGCGTTTAAATGGTGGTGTTATTTAAATGTAGGGAATATTAAGGTGTTGTTTATTTAAATGGCGGAGTTATTTAAATGTAGGGAATATTAAGGTGTTGTTTATTTAAATGGTGGAGTTATTTAAAAGTAGGGGATATTAAG
>JAGFPH010005840.1:31300-43525 GCA_018207615.1 Philaenus spumarius
CCCCAAAACCCCCCTAAAATTTCGAATTTTCGGAAACCCTTTCTTAGTGCGCGTCTAGAGCCTATAAAGAGTATTAGTGCCAAATTTCATGTTTGTAGGCCTCGTGGTTTTGGAGAATCTGTGATGAGTCAATGGTATTTTGATTTTATAAGTATAGATTTACACGTCGAACAAATTACAACTTTTCACCTTTTCTTGTGAAAATTTCACTTTTTTATTGTTTATTGGCGCTTTTATGTTATTTTATTTTGTGTCGTTCTTTGTTTTCGTTATTTTGTGTCGAAAGTTTATAGTTATTTGTGATCAATTAATTTAAGAATATGGTCATATCTTGTTTATTTCTTGTTGTTGAAATTTATTTTTTGAAATAGTTTTCCCTAATGTTAATAATGTTAAATAGTACCTGTAACGAGTAGTTGGTGTTTGGTATGGCTTTCCAGATTTTCGTGAACTGGTTTTAACCGTTTGTTAATCTCTTTTGTTTTTATGCTGAAAAAAAGTAATAACTACACTATTTAAATAACTTCAGGTTCAATTCCTCTCTCGTCCCAGGCATGCGTCACCGACTATTAATTTTCACCGATCTTCCGAAACTTCAACGGTTTCTAATTCCCGTCCCCGGAATTAAAACAGCACATGCAGCTATCGATGCCCCTTCGGGGATTCGAAAAACCGGAAGACAAGGGATCGAAATCTGCATACCCATACATAAGGTAATGCGATATGATTAAGGAAGCAGCGAGAGAAAAAAACACTTTAACAAACAGAGAGGTACGGGATCCCTCGGCGAGGAACAATACATCGTCTGTGTTTTAGACTGATGAGAAACGCTCCCCTACGTACGAGCAAAAACAAGAGCACAGAATGAAGAGGAAATATATGCAAAAACAACTGAAGGGGTTGAGCGTGTGAATGAATGTTCATGTATGCAAATACGTACGTTCTGTCTTAGTCGCTGGTCTGAACTACTTCCTTCCGCAACTCTTTTCCAGTGAGTCAAACATAATTTGTTGTATTAGTAGTTTTAGTGCAGTTTATAGTGGTCCAACAAGACTTTGACCAGGGTACGTATAATCTGCTTAACTTGACCAAGTTTAGTATTTAAGGGGAGTGCGTAGTTCCATATATATATAAAAATACAATCGATTTTGGTTCATAATATTCTTTTACAAGTTGGTTGCCGTGTTTTATGAAATTTAAAATGGAACAGGCCTAAAGTTAAAACAGGCTTGATACTTCTATAATATTAATTTTGATTATGTTGGCCGGGTTGGCTCGCGAATATGATACAGAAAAAAAACTGAAACCCACACATGAATACAATTTGCTGGCTATTTATTAAAACTATACGATTCCATAAGTTATTAAAAAATATTGACAAACTTATAGTTAAAACTCACTCTGAATTCAGAAACATAAATCTAACTTTAGTACAAATAAAATTAATTTTGAGGTGGTAAATATTATGATTTAGGCTAATGAAAGATGACGGATTGGTACAGTTGCAAAGTATAATAATATAAAAGTGACCCATAGGACAGGGTCACCATTGGTATCTTGTTGACTATAAATCTTACAGCAACTTGAACCTTTAGTTGTTTTTTTTTTTTTTTTTTTTGAGAGAGAGAGAAAATATGTAGTTAAATATTTGTAAATAGCCGCCATTTTCCAGTATGGTGGTCAACTTTCGAATTTCTGATAGAACACTCTGTATTTTATGATGGTTTTAGATTTTACAAGTTATTTTAAGTTTTTTGTTTTTGGTGATTTTTTTTATACGACTAACCGTTTGAAAGTTAGAGGGGTATACAACTTTTAAAACATCATAACCAATCGGAATTTTAAGGCAACGTTTTGAACCAATGGAAACGCTCTAACACTAATAAAACATTGTTTAGACAAACAAATAACTTTTAAAATCGACAAATACGGTTTTTGTTAATTTTTTAACCATAATACAAAGGAAATAAGTGGTAAAACTACAAATTTGTCACACATGAAAAATGAAGTTGATCCTGAATCAGAATCTATAATTCAGTAAAATCCAAAATCATAAACTATTTCCATGAGAAATTAGAAAGTTGGCCGCCATTTGCCAATGTAAAAACATTAAAAACTGTACTTTAAAATGAGAACTTGTATCTTAGTAATCAGAGGGCTTTCGTTAAACAACAATTTGAACAATGAAAACCAGTTTAATTTAAATGCTTATTTTTTTACCTTACTATAGTGGTTGTTTTTTTACTGTATTTCACTTATTTTTATACTTACTGCTCACATTCCTTTTTTATTTTCTGTTCTTGTTTTATGTTTAATTTAAAATATCCATTTTTAATTTAAAAAAAGACTACTTAAGGATATAAAAGCAGCTGGATTTGATTTAATCATGTTAAGTACATTGAATACATTTTCTTTCAGATGGAAGCAAAATATTTTGTAAAAGCCCCACTTTAAAGGAAGGTGCTAAGTCCAAGTATTACTAGTGAAAAGTGTCATTGAAATTGGTTGAGTAGTTTTTGAGTAAAATGCATTATATTAAAAGTCATTCCCACTCCCCTTATTTTTTAGCGTTATTATTATTTTAAATGTAGTTGTTGTATGTAACAACTATCCTTGTACTTCGTCGCTACGTCTATCCAGTTGTATCTTATATTTTTAAATGAGTAAACGTTTATATTTGTAAATATTTTCACAAAAACGACTCTAAGGTTTCCTCGAAATTCGGTATGCAATGGTTTTTCACCCTAGGAGTCCGTCGAACGTTTGACATTTCACAAACTAATAGAGGATTTTTACTCACTTATATTACTTCCTCTTTGAACGCAGTATTTTTTTAATGACAATACGAAATAGTAAAGTTTTTAAATTTAATTCTTATTCTTATATAATGTATAATGGAAAATATTATTTAAGTTACTATTTACATGCTAATTAGTTGTACAATGAAGAGCAATTTGTTTAAAATCATTTCTTAGATATTCCTCGTTGTTCAACTCCAACGACATATCCTTTTACTTTCTCACTATACAGAGAAATTGAGTACAATTTTCCGCCAATCCTAGCACAGCCCTTTCATTTGAGTTCGTCGAGAATGGAGCAACTCCGAAACGCGTCGACGAACTCAAATGAAAGCTTTGAACTAGGATTGGCGGACAAACTGACCTATTTGCGTCACCTTTTATCACTGTACGAACAATCACAACGTTATTTTGAATATTTTGTAAATGCTGCCGTTTAAATTTTTTAATGTTAAATATTTCAAAAAAACGCTAACTTTACGAAAAATTGACTTTAGGAATGTTAAACACAACGGTTTTTTAAAATTTTGTCTGCAGCTCAAGGGGTAACAGAGATATTGGCAAAAACTAAAAAACTTAGCCTTTCATCTTCATTTTTGTGTCAGATCTTGTATTGTAAATTTTGTATGTACCCTTGCCCATCCTTACAACTGCATAACATTAAGGACTCAAGCAATAAAAACGTTTGCACACGTCGTGTTAAGGGGATCCGACACCATTAAACCTAATTTTCATGTCTGTGGTAATTTTTCAACTTTTCTCTGATAATTCTTTAAACACCATATATATAGTTGGAATATGACAAAAAATAATTTTTTTTACCTAAATATATATATGTATATTTTGGGGTTATGTTGGTGTTATTAAAAGTTTAAATAACTTTTTTGTTTTATAAGTATAAAAAAAATCATATTTTCTTGTTCCTCATAATCTACAGTATTTTTAATGGTATAAAAACCATTGTAACATAACAAAAAACAATTTTAGGCAAGTTTTAGTAAAACTTTTCAAATTTAACCAAATTTGTTTTTACCTCGATTCATGATTGTCAAGTCAAGTCGATAGTAGGTTATCAGAAAAGGAAGAAGCCTTCAAGAAGGAAATAGGAATTAATTGATCACATCTATCTGCCAAGGGTGACTTGATTTGCAAATAATTACGTTGGATTATTTAAATTATAATATTTTTGATAATTATGATTAACGTGTACCGGTAACTAATCAACTTTCATAGTGTAAAAGTAAGAAACAAGAAAAATTTACTTGAGACAAAATTGAAAATACTGGATTTGAAAATAATCGATATATATATATATATTGCTACACATAATATAAAATCTTATTTCTCTTTTCAAAATGTTCCACTTGTTGGGCATCAAATTATAATATTAGTAAAACTTATTTTTTGTTCAATTTATGATAAAAGTTACTGTTAATTTTAAAACTACTAATACTTAGCTGAAGAAATAAATACTAACTCCTTTGTGGTTTTTTATTTTACAATTTCTTTAATTTTATATTCTGTTTTACAATTTTATATTTGCTTCAGAGCACAATGAATATATTTTATATTATTTTTTTTTAAATAAGACTCTATTTCGGGTTAAAGAATCCCTGGCTGTCTTGCTGTTAAATAAGCAATCTCAAATTTACCACTTACAACTAACATACATGAAATACTAAACTAATTTATAAAATTCCTAAAACTAAAATATTAAAAGTCCAAAGTGTGTGAAAAGTTCGATCTAGATTTAAAAAGTTTATGTTGATTTTTCAGTTTTAATTTGGATGCAGTGTTTTTGAAAATGGATATATTTTTGGTCAGGTATTACCTTCAATATGGCCTCTTGCTTACAAATTGTTTTCCTTGAAATTTACTACCGGTATTGTTTTAAGTTCCCACTTCCCTGGGACTTATAATTTCGTTTCTTCCTCCAAGTTACTTGTACTATTTACTTTCTTGTACTTTACTACTCTTAGGAATATAAATTTTTAAATACTTTTCAAATACGTCTACACTGGATTAAGACTAAAATCAGAGTACCTATTTTTGACGAAAATATTTTGTAACTCCCTCCTTAACAATTGAAAACTGCCTTCGATTTTCGTTTGCGCTATTTAGCCGAACATGGCATGTCGTGGTTGTAATAGTTTTTTTTAAAAAAACATATTTGGTCGTATTTATTTTAATGCAATTGTTTATTTTCACTTTCCTAATTGTATATATCCACCTTTTTAAATGTTAATATTGTTTTATTCACTTAAAATATCCAATTCATTTATTTTATATAAACATACACTTGTATTCTCACACTTGATAATTTCCACACAGCTGTTCCGCTGCTTGGCTGCCAGTTGCGATTACCGAAAAGAAAATATATTAACCCGTTAGCATTGCTAACCTGTCTTGTTCACATTATATTTACAACATTTGTTTTGAAATCCCTAACACTTTGGTTAAACTAATAACTAATTTACAATGATTTTACTTAATTTCTAATATTTCTTATGCTAAAACATGAATGAATTTACATAGTTAAGAACTGTGAAAATGTTCTTACTTGTCAAACATAGGCTATGATAATTTTACTCAGTTTGTTTAATATTTTGGAAAAGGTAAGTTTACTTTTAACTTAGGTGTTATTGTTTATGAATTTTAGTGTTTATTTTAATTATTTAATAGGCCGAACTTCCGAAGTTGTTTGGATTTATTTATTTAGGTTATCTTGTATAAAAACGAAATTTTGAGGTTAATATGTGAAACTTACTATCCACAGTTCTTTTAATTTTCCAGCCAGACTTCTTTACCCTTGATTTTATATTTTCAATTTATTCTAACCCTCTCAGTTACTTTAAAATGTTACAATAACAACGAATGCAGATGTATTGGTAAAGGATGCCGGGTTGGGTAAATCAATTGTTACACATAACTTAATTATTATCCTTCATGTGATTATTTTGACAGTTACACCATCCGATAGAGAATCAAAAGTTCTACAAAAAAGGTCTCGACATTTTTTGTGAAAATTTACGGTTTTTCACAAGATAAAAAATAAAAGTATTTGATGGTATATAGGGTTTGACTATACCATTAAAATGGTATAAATATAAAATGGCACATAAATATGAGTACAATATAACTATAAATATAAAATGGTACGTGGTATAAGGGTGGTGTGGTAAAAATTTCATTAGGCTAGTTCAAAAACTTTAGATTTTATTCAACAAAATGTTATAAAAACCTTGATTTTCGGGAAATTGCGTTCAAAGTCTGCAAACGTCCAAAAGTCTTTTTTCCCCACTAAAACTCCCCTGCTCCATATGTAACCCCTTCTTTTGCTTTCTTTTCTTGAAAAAATATATGTTTTGTTCAAGAATACGAAAAATCCAGAAATACACACCACTTTAGTTTTATTGTTTTTTGCCAAGGAAATTATGGACAGATATGCATAAAACTTCACATACATGTTATCTATGGATGCAGAATCAGAAAATATAACTTTTAGAAAAAGTCAAAATTTTCAAAATATACCCATTTTAATGATGGCGGATACCTTTAAATTAATTGAAGGAATATTCACGTAACATTTGGAGAAACCCCAACAACGCATTCGGCCGTGACTGAGAAATAAACAGATTTTTTATGGTCGGAATGCCGAACGGTCGATTTAGAACGGCCTGCACATAAATAGAGCGTTCAAGTACTTTTTACGACTTTTCTACTTTAGGTTATAATTAATTAAGTAATTTGTATAGTGGTTGGTAAAGTAAGAGATTTCGTACCTATGATATATATTATATATTATTCCTTATAATTTATTTATAGTTTGGTTACTGTAGCCCGTGCATCACTGAGGATGGCGACATTGTCTCATTCAAACGCGTTTAAGGTTAGTAAAGGTATTTATTGTGAGATTTTGTGTTCAGGTTTTATTTTGTCTATATTATTCCTTATGTTTATAATTGTTTTCTAATCTCAATTTTTAAATAACCTTTAATTAAATTTTATTTGATTCATAGTATCAGTTATTTGTTTCTTACTATTAAGAACTTTTTGCAGGTTACAATTTTATAATTTATGAAAGTATTGTTTATGCTTTTTTACAATTTGTTTAACGTTTAGTTTTATCTTATTACTTTACAAATTTGTTTAAGGATTTATTTGTAGAAATGTACAGAAAGCAAAGCCTAGGTCCTTTATGATTATTACACATATTAATATTGAAAACATTTTAAAACAAAGTTACATTTATTCATGGGATAGGAAAAAGATTAATTAAAAGTTAAATCACAGACGCTAACCATTCAGGCACTGTGTAGAGCACAGTGTACTATCAATAATTTTAATAATATACGTTATGATTTATTTCCAGAATGTATAATAATACCAAACAAAATATGCCTTTCTCTAACTGTATAGATATCATAATTTTTAAATTAATTTTGGTACACGAGAATGCGATATTTATACAAGAATTCATTTGTTAACTAGGTAACTTTGCTTACTATGTTCAGGACAATCTCTGTTCACTGGTGAATATGTTAAACTTTTCTAAACTCTGACATATTCTATTCAGTTTTTTTCCAAAATTTAATGAGTAATAAAAAAATATCCTTGCGTGAGATATGTACATATTTAGCTGTATTGATTTTGGATAAGTATAAATATTAAGCGTTAACTTGGTCCATCGGTTTAACAAATAATAACATAGTTAGAAATCAAAATAATCTTCATTATATGTATGCTTGTTTATAAACAAGACAAGATTTTGGGTATATGTGTTCGAGAAAGAAAAAAAACAATATAGAATAACTTATGTGTGTTCATTCTAAAAACTATTAGAATTAATATCCAAATTGTAAAGAATTTCAAAATGAAAACCAAATTTAAATGATTTATTCCTAATATAATAAATTCCATTAACTCTAGTACATAATTTTCCCACTAAACTATCTTCTAACTTCCTATCTCATGTATATCACTTTTTCTTCAGTTCATGTTTTAATTTTGTATTATTTTCCTTAGTTGTTTTACAGTTATACATCATCTATATATACTTTACCATATATATAGGCCTATTTACAAAAATTCATCTTATATTCCAAATGTAATTCTTGAATAATCTTTTCTTCGCACCCCTTAATATTCGACAATTATTGGGATTTGTTCAATCGAATTTTATTAAATTTTAGCAAAATGCACCATGTACCCCAAATGCAATTTTAAATTGTCTTTTCTTTGCACTCCTTAATTTTTGACAATTGGGATTTGTTCAATCGAATTTTATTCAATTTTAAAAAATATTTCGTTTTTATTTTAATTTTCGTTTGTTGTGATATTTTTTATTAGAAGAGCTAAAGCAGACAGAGCTATCCATTTTGTACTAGCCTATTTAATGAGTTCTAAAAACCTCAATCCTCAACATCTGTTTTAAATTGTTTCAAACCACATAATATATGACAGTTTTAAGTTTCGGCTAAAATGTTTCAGCTTTTGATAACTAGCCTTAGCCAAAGGTTATTCATCTCACTTAAAACAAGTGGTAAGACTAAATGCTAAGAGCTTTTGCTTGTTTTTTATTCAACAGACCCATTGTTTTTAAAATATGCAGGCATGACTTATAAATCCCATTTTTATATCCATTACAACACAACAATCAATTGCATAAATTAAAAAGATAAAATAGCTGATTCGGATCAACTCAATTTAACTTATGCCTAGACTAAAACAATACATTTTTCTTGACTATTTACAGGCATTAATACAGAAGATTCAGTTTCAATAGAACTTTAGGATAGGCATTTAGCGACCAATTGCATAAATTAACAGATCAAATAGCTGATTCGGATCAACTCAATTTAACTTAGGCCTAGACTAAAACAATACTTTCTTCTTGACTATTTACAGACATTAATACAGCTGATTCAGTTTCAATACAATTTTACGTTAAGCTTAGACTGAACTAACACATTATTCTTTCCTATTTTTAGGCATTGATACAGCGACCAAATACATAAATTAACAGATAAAAAAGGTGATTCTGATCAAAACAATCCCAATTATTTAGTGCTAGTCTGTACCAACACAATTTTAGCTTAGACTTAGACTGAACTAACACATTTGTCTTGAATATTTACAGGCATTAATACAGCTGATTCAGTTTTAATAGAACTTTAAGATAGGCATTGATACATCAACCAATTACATAAATTAACAGATAAAACGGCTGATTCAGATCAGCGCAATTTCAGGTTATTCTTAGACTGAACCAACAAATCTTATTTTGCTATTTACAAGCATTACCACATGAAACAATTACATTAATTCATAGATAAAACTGCTGATTCAGATGAACACAATTTCATGTTATTCTTAGACTCCAACATATTTTCCTTGACTTTAGCAAGCATTAACACAGCAACCAATTACATAAATTAACAGGCAAAACGGCTGTTCAGATCAACATAATTTTAGGTCAAGACTAGGCTAAACCAATACATTTTTCTTGAATGTATTTACAGGCTTTACCATAGCGACCAATTTAGTAAATTTAGAATCAGATAATTTTTATTTCTTTCAACCAACCGCGTTTTTAGGTTAGGTTAATAAAATTAAAGCAAACATATTAACAGAAACAAAAATATTATTTCCTGATTATTAGCCATAAAATTGTTTTCAGACCTCGGCTAGTTATAATTTGTAGGTTATGTTTGTGTCTAGGAGAAGGCCTATATGAGGCTGTCTTTTTACCTTAATATAGCACCTTTATTTCGTACATTTTATATTTTGATCTATATACTGATAAAATTTAACGTCTTGGCTAACGTTAATATTCCTTTATTAAAGAAGAAATTATCACGAAATAAGGGCTTGGCGTTCGAAGCACGCAGTCGTATTTAAACACGCACTCTCTTGTTAATTGGACAATAATTTGTATCCTATATATGTTTCTTTTAAAAACATGATTTAACGGAGCTTATAAATGTTTTGACATAAATCCTGACAATACATCCACTGCTACTTAAGCAATTCTCGCCGGGACCCGGATCGTATACCGATCTCGTCATTTATACGTCGTAACAACGGCTTAAATGCGATCTAATTATACTCCCAAGACGCTAAGCACAGAAGATTGGAGAAGGGAAAGGATAATAGCTTTATTTTTGCATATTACAAGTCATTGATTTCTGTGCGAGTGAGTGGTATGTCCCCTGTTGTAGATGGAGAAATGGCGGCCCCACCGAATCGATATCGCCATGTTTGGGGCGGCAGGAGGGGAACGCACAACGTAAAAATAAAACCCAAGAAATCTCGCTTTCCTTTTAAAGCACGTGGAACGTGTTTTTATTTCGCCGTCGTATGTGTAGGTTTATCAGGGTTCTAAGTTTAGATAATTTTATATTATTGAGTACGGAAGATATGGTCCGACGGATCAGGAGAAATTTCAGAGATATATTTTTTATATTTATTTTGTTACAAGAAATGCGTTTTGTAATATTGTATGCCTCCAAGTTCTGATCCATTATAGATACAATTAGATAACGGAATAAACTTCAGAAAAATATTCAGGCTTTCAGGCTTATACGAGAATATACGCCAGTTAAAAAGTAATTACTAATCCACTTACATAATTTAAACGTATATAGATGTATTCTAACGTATTATTGATGATTCCAACATTATGAACATATATATTGAACATCGTGATGAACATACAGTATCGCGAAATAATAATTTTTGAAGAATTTACTGTTGATTTATATAACTTACACTTTTTAAAACGATTATGTGAAGGTAGTATCTATGCATATCCAGTAAAATGTCAAAATGATATGTTGATTTCTTAGCATAAACCATTATTTTTGTTAGCAATTTTTTGAACATAACTGATGATGGTTCTCTAAATAGGCTTTGTATTGTTAATTCCAACAATGCCTTTTTTCGCAAGAAAAGAAGGACTTACCGAAAGAAGAAAATTTGGAGGAAGAAGTTACCCTTCAAGAAGAATGTGTCGATGAGATATATGAGATATCGTCAGAGGAGGAAGATTAAACGTAATGTTTCTAAACCAAAACGAATTTTGTCTTTGTCACAAATGCCAGCAATGTTTAAATCTACACATATAAAAGGCAAAGCCCTCACTCACTCACTCATCATCACTAATTCTCCCACTTCCCATGAAACTAGAGAGATGAAATTTGGCATGTATATACTTTGTGATGTAAATAGGAAAACTAAAGAAATTTCGTTTTTATATTCATATTTTTAGGGGTAGTTTTGCGGGTTTAGGGGTAGTTTTGACTGATCACAGTTTCTCAAAAACCATACCATCTAGGAACTTGAAATTTGGTACACATATTTCTCATAGACACTAGAGGCACACTAAGAACGGATTTTAAAATATTTGGCCTGTAAGGGTTGAAACAACCCCTACAACAATAAATATAGTTTGTTATATATCTCAAAAACCTTTCCTCCTAGGAACGTGAAATGTGGTACATGTATTTGCAACAGGGGCAAGAGGCGTACTAAGGAAGTATTTTAAAATATTTGGTCTGTAAGGGTTGAAACAACCCCTACAACAATAAACATTGTTTGTTATATATCTCAAAAACCATACCACCTAGGAACTTGAAATTCGGTACACATATTGCTCATAGGCACTAGAGGTACACTAAGAACGGGTTAAAATATTTGGCCTACGAGGGTTGAAACAACCCCTAAAACAATAAATATTGTTTGTTATATATCTCAAAAACCATACCACCTAGGAACTTGAAATTTGGTACATATATTGCTCATAGGAATTAAAGGCGCACTAAGAAATAATTTTAAAATATTAGGTCTGTAAGGGTTGAAGAAACAACCCCCAAAACAATAAATATTGTTTGTTATATATCTCAAAAACATTACGTCCTAGATATGTGAAATTTGGTACACGTATTTGTCATAGGGGCAAGAGGCGTACGAAGAAAGTATTTTAAAATATTTGACCTTAAAGGGTTGAAACAACCAATAAAAAATAAGTATTGTATGTTATAATTTCCTTAAAACTAGAAAACAAACATTTTGTACGTTTATTTTTTACACGATAGATATAAAAAGTAAACCAGTTTTACATTTTGTAACTTTATGATAAGGGGTGAAAATGTAGTAACAACCCCTAAAATTGTAAATATTAATTGAATACCGCCTAGGAACGTGAAATTTGGTACACATATTGCTCAATAGGGGCTAGAGGCGAACTAAGAAAGGATTTTAAAATATTTTTCCTTTAAGGGTTGAAAAAACCCCTAAAACAATAAACATTGTTTGTTATACTTTCCTTCAAGCAAGAAAGCTGACATTTTATCACGTTCTGCTAAGGGGTGAATATTTAGTAACAACCCCTATAACTATAATTATAACAAAATTAAGAAGATACAAA
>JAGFPH010005840.1:46911-70939 GCA_018207615.1 Philaenus spumarius
AAGGACATCTTCCCGGAGGAGCGGAACGCCAAGTATAACAACGGAAGCGGACATTGAAGACCTTGAAGCTATTATATCAAAACCAGTAACGGGAGGTTACAATAATTTTATTATAAACAAATTCTACAGTATGTCTTACTTATATAATAATTCAGAATAGCCTTAAACGTATGGCGACCCTATTGTTAAATATTTCTGGAGATCTACGAAGCCGATTTTCGTTCGGCTTGTTTTAAATTAAAAACAAAAACATGTAATTATTATAAAAAAATATAAAGTGTCACTTTTATTTCGTTATATTTATAAGGGCAATTTTGAGTTTTTTTTGTTTACGTTACAACTTTATTGATACCTATTTCTGGACATATGAAGCCTAAAAATTATAAATGATCTAAGTGCCACTTTTTGACATTTTGAGTTATTGCTACTTAAGTGATCCAAATACAAACGCCAATGCACCACTAAGAGATCTATGTGCCAATTCTCTCCAATTAGTTGGAAAAAAATCCGATAGAATGCGCTAGATTTATCTCCACAGCAACTGGAAAATCTAAGAGATCTATGTGCCAGCGGACAATATTGTGTTCTGTTAACCTCAAACTAAGTTGTTACAAACTTATTTATTGCTTTTTCGTTATTAAATTAAGTAGTTTTTGCTCTACGTCGATTCTATGACCATCATTCTACCTTCTTTCTATATAAAAATCAATGGTTCTTTGTCCTCTATAGACTCAAAAACTATTCTAACGATTTCACTAAAACTTTCACAGTTCATCCATATAATTTAAAAGATTGTTTAGACGTTGCAATTACTTAAATATGAGGGGTTGATACCTCTACACAATAACCATAAATTAAATTAAGTTGCTACAAGCTATAAAGACAAATTTGTGTAATATTATTCTTAAATTATATAAAACACCATTTACAATAAAATAGAATTAAAATGAAATAGCTGCCCATATAAAATGAATTACTTTAACATTAAACACTAGTATGTTTAAATACGCGATCTACCACCTGCCCTGATCATAATAATCTTATTTTAACCACAAGTCACTTCAAAATTATGTTTTTAAATACACTCACTGAATCGTGTTTGTTAATATAAGACTATATTTATATGCTAAAATCAAGCAATAGCGAAGCATTGCCGGGTGAAGATATCGGCGTGAATCCTGACACTTCGCCTCGCCATGGCGCGATGGGCCGGGGGTGTGGTGAAAGGGCGTAAGCGGAGAAAAAAACATTTTCCCACACCACGTTCTAATGTGACTCATCCTTCAAACGAACTAGTGGATGTTTACCTCACTCTTCACACGTTCACTGTTACGCAAATTTCGCATTTCCTATGCTAGGAGCTGACCTTTCATTTTTTATATTTATAATCTAAATAAATAGAAATTACTTTATTTTGTATTTTTTAACCTTTCTACGTAATAATTGCTAATATTTTAAAGCGGACGCACATAGGCCTAAAATTGGCGTGCGAAGCACGCAATGCATTGTGTTTTGAAAACATTTAAAATACGGAGGTTGGCGTGCGAAGCACGCAATGCACTCTGCATCGGCCGCTTCTCATAGTGTTCAGTGTCAAGTTCACATAATGTGTGTACATAGCAGTGAACGTGTTAAACAGGGATGTACCGTTTACTGATGTTTTTAGTCAGGTTAGTAGCGCCAGTATCTGTACACTAAAGTAGTTTCCTATACGAAGTACATCTTGTCTTAATGGAATAGGTCCTTGAAAGATTCTTAAATTCGGACCGATCAGTCCAAACCCGTCCAAATACAAAAGAGTATTACAGTCTTCGCATCGAGTCGACTTCCCGTGAAGCCTAGTCGCGGACACGTTAATTAAGCCCTTCTACGCTTGTCAAACGGCGAAGACGTTATGCTAATAGCATGCAAAGTTCAAAGAAATTCCCAGTGAGACGTCCCTCTCTAATAGGAAATAACAAAACACTGTAATAAAATAATTTAATTGTAATTCGTGTGAACTAAGAGCCCGGAGACATTAGGCGCATTTGCATAAGGTGTAACTGGTTGATAGAGGGGTGTCTTTACTACCTGCGGTATCTCAGCATATGCAAATATAACCAATGCTTCCAAATCCCTTCAACATACAACAAGTAATTAAGTTAGTGTGTTAGAAGACGAAGATACATTGGGCCTTTACTGCGTCTATTTATTGTTATACTAGGGGAGACCCCTGCGTGCTCCGCACGCCAACCCCCGATGGGACCTTCTAAAAACATATGTTATAATAAAGGTTAAAAGAACCTACACTTTATCAAAAACCTAACCAAAAAGTAAGAAATACAAATAATTGTTTCATATTTTGAAATCAGCTGTTAATATTGGTTACACACGATCAATTGCCGTATATTATATATAAATAGACCTACTATTCAATTATAATATGTCTTATTTATTTTTAATTAGGACGTAACATTATTTCTTCTTATTTTTAAATTCCTCAACGCAAGATTTTATTGGTTTGTGTGTGTTGAAACATGTGATGGTTCAGTCTAGGCCTAACTTAAAATATTGTTTTGTACTAAGCTGGACATCCGAATCAACTGTTTTATCTGTTATTTTATTCAATTGGTTGCTTTGGTAATGAATGTAAATACATTCAAAAAGTTGGTTCATCAGTCTAGGCGTAACCTAAAATTATATTTAATTTATTTTACCTGCCTTAACGGCAACGTACACACATAATTTATGTTTTTGTGCACATCTTTGTAGGATATAAGTTTCATCTTGAAATTGGGGTTTTTTAGTTTTTCATAATGTTGCTTATTTATTGGTATTACAGCTGTTAGACGCTATGGGTTTAACGTCCAACTTGATCCAGTGAATTTGATCCGATTAAATTGACAAATATTGAAATAAGAAATGTTTTTATCAATATGAATTCTAGTCTATGTTACTCAGTGATAGTGTAGTTTTTCATTAGTAAAACTATTTTTTCAATCGTTTCAGCAGTTCCGGCTATTACTCCCAACATACAAACAAACAAGTTTTACTTCTTTATTACAGCTGACTACTTTTATTATAACAGTCAATAAAACATATGTAATGGCGCTTACATTTTTGTTAAATATTGAGTATATTTTTTGTTGTTTTTATGTTCATTAGATGCTGTAGTTTTTCAAAAAGTATATAAAAACACTCGTGGATTCGAATGCAATGTTGTGTCAAAATTTCAAAGGAATCGGTGAATTTAAATAGGCTTACCTATTTACAGAGAGAGAGAGAGAGAGAGAGTGAGAATTAATAAATATTTCATTATTCCACCATTTGTTTCTGCAAGAGTTTTACTGCTAAATTTTTCACAGAACATTTATAAAGCCTCTATTAATTGTGGGGTGAGAAAGTTTCAAAAAGATCGATGCATTAATATGGGCAACCTATACAAAATCAAACTTTTAAACCTCTCCATGGGATACCCCGTAAATAAAACCACAGTAATAAAAACGCCCCATCAACTTTATTTACCTCACGGGTGGTGTGGAAGCTAGTACAATAAAAAATAACAACAATTATTACTATTATTATTACCAAAAAAATATTAATAAATATAATAAAAATTAAAATAAATAATTCATCAACTTCAGGTGATAATAGCGTATTCATGCAGTTTTTATAAATACACAACACAAGGCGACACTTAACTCAAAAACTGTTTGTCACAGAAACATTTTTAAAACAAAAGTTTTAGAGAATTAAATTCTCTATAATTTTATACAAAACATTTTTTCTAGGACTCTCTCAACTGAAGTTATTTGGAAAAAGACCTGAATTTGGTCACCATTTTCCAAGATGGCGACGTAAGCTCAAAGTGATGGGGGTCGCAAACTTAGTATGTTTTTTAGGATGTCAAAATGAGTACTATATTACCAAGTTTCATCTCTCCCGCATTTTTTCCAAGTAACTTAATTTTTAACTCCCTGCTGCCTGGGCTAATTGAGATATCTACAGTTGCACACAAGTACAAAATTTAATATTTCATTTACACACATTACTGAAACTAGTTAGCAATAACAATATAATTTTTAAACAACCTATTACAGGGCTGTAAATAGGGCTGCTACATAACAATGAATTAAAACTAAGTAAAATATGTAGTCCTATCATATATAGTACAAAATATATTCTCCAATCATATTCAAACGGTGGAGAAATGCTAACACCATATAATGGTCTGGGTGTCGTCACCAAGCATCCTCTGAATGCAATTTGGTACGCAAAACCCCTCTTACGAAAACGTTTTAATTTTCCACACTCGTAAAGAATGTGCTTGTTGGAAAGAAAATTAAGACAATAAGATCAAAGTGGCGGATCCCGATGACGGATCAGAAACCCGTGGGTTAACACGGAGTAGCCATTGCGCAGACGAGGAACCACCACTTCCTCTCGACGCCTTTGGCGGTTTGAAGCTATCAATGGCCGAACGGTATCCTTAATTTGGCTGAGTTTATTGTTTTGAACCGCTACCCACTCTTCTTCCCACTGTCTAAACAAAACTTGCTTCACAGAGGACACAAGGTCCGATGCCTTTGCACACTTCACGTTAGGCTGTGAGTGGCTCCCTTAGATGCTAGGAATGTCTTAGTATTCCAGCGTGACCCGGAACCCAGCAGAACGACACGCCAAAGCAAAAGTCTGTGCGTGAAGCTCAGAATATCTCTAACCAAAGGGTTTTAAGAGAGTATATACTATCTTGGTTTAATCTTAAACATATAAGAACCACTGGTGTTGGTGGTACAATAGTTAGTGCCTTGTCTATTGCAATATATTTTATAATAGTATCTAACGACAACACGAATTTTCTTAAATTTTTTTACCACTTAAAAAATTAAATTTGATCAGAATAAATCAAATAGCATAAACTATTAAATAATTTTAAAATATTCGATTACGTTAATTATTTTGTGACGTAACGTTTAATTTACATTATAAATATTCATACGTGTTTATAAAAGATAAACAATAAAAAAAACTCTTTTGTACCAAACTTTTATGTAATACAATTTTAATTCCTCTTATAATTTCCAGAGCACTTCATCTTACAAATTTTTTAAAGCATCAATAATATCGTTTCCACAATATCAAGTTTTTATTAATTTTATCTTCTTTTAGAAAAAAACATTTATTGGGAGTTTAAAAATATTTTTTTAATTACTAATACAAACTTCTTTAAAACTTTTGCTTTTGTTATTCATGAAAAGTTTATATTTTCACATCGCAATATAAAGTATACCGTTGAGTATCGAATCTTCGCTAATTAACTAAAATATAAAGTATATCTGAACTTTATTCCGAAGTTGTAATTTGAGATGCATATTTTTACGTAGACTTACGTCTTCAAAGTTGGTTGATTTTACAAAATTTGTAAATTATTCAAGTTATGCTTGTTGTAAACATTATGAATTTTATTTTAGCGTTGATTACTTTATAGACAGTTTTGTTCAACTTCGATACAGCCTGGACTTTTCCAAATAATTTCTATTTAACTCCGTAAACAAATTAACGTTTTCATTATCTATGGAATTTTTATAAAATTCTTTTGTTATCTACAGACTACATACATTACAGTTTTATATGAAACTAGTGGATCTAGCAGAGCTTCGCTATTGCTGATTTAATTTTAAGGGTGCTTATCCCATTTCATCCCTTTGACTTAAGCAATCGAATTGCAAATGTTTTTTTATGTCAATAAGGAATAATCTATACTAATATTATAAAGAGGTAAAGTTTGTTTGTTTGTATGTAAGGGGTAATCTCTGGCACCACTGAACCGATTGAAAAAATAGTTTTACTAATAAAAAGCTACACTATCCCTGAGTAACATAGGCTATAATTCATTTCGATAAAAACCTTTTTTTATTTCAATATTTATAAATTTAATCGTAAAAATTCTTAGGTTAGGCCTAGAATGATAAACCAACACATGTATTTACATTTTTTACCATAGCAACCAATTGAATAAAAAAATAGATAATATATTTGCTCCAATATTTCCATTAACAGCTGATTTCAAAATTTGAAGCAATATTTTTGTATTTCTAGCTTTTAGATTAGGATTTTAAAGAGTAGACCTGAGCCTTGCTGGTTCTTTTAACCGTTATTATAACTTATAAAATAGAAATAATTTAATTTGAACATTTAACATTATTTACCATCTTAGTTTTGAGGTTATTATTAATCCTACACCTTTATTATAAATAAAACATATCATATGTTTTTAGAAGCTTACTTTGGGGGTTGGCGTGCGGAGCACGCAGGGGTCTCCCCTAGTATTAAATAACTTTAGATTTATAGTATGCGAGAATTTAGGGCAATATACTTTTATTTTATTGGAGTAGCTACCTTATTTAAATCTCTTTGTTTGTAGTGACGATATTCTCTAAAAAAATGCAGGTACTAATATGTTGAAATTATGAAATTTTGGTAAAATTAGTTGAGTAGTTTTAGAGAACGTAGAAAAATTAAGTGGATTATTATTTAATTTTAAGGGTAGTTATTCTTTTTCATCCCTTTGACTGAAGTAATCAAATTCCAAATGGTTTGTTATATCACTTAAAATTACTATTACATAATTTCAGCTGTATTATTTTAGTTTATGTTTATTGTATAGGTGTAGAAAACCCATTTCAGCCCCTTAGTCTGTCGTAATTGTAACGTCTAAACACTCCTAGTAATGATGGACCTATGGATAATCTGTGAAATTTTTGAAGTGAAAACTTCTTATGGCGCGTTAGGCACTTTTTCAGATGGGTAAAAATCTCTGATCTCGCGTGATCGTCAGATATTATTCGTCATCGCCTCTGTGTTTACAAAAGAGAGATAGCACTAAATAACTCAATTCCAACACAGTCAACGGTAGCATAGTGGTCAGTATCCCCGCCTGTCACGCGGGAGACCGGGGTTCGATTCCTCGCCGGGGAGGAATATTTTTATGTACTGTATTTTACAAATGATAATTCTTTTACCCATAGTCAACGTTTAAAATATTAGATATACCATTGAGTTTTTAAATCAAGAGTTTGGATTAACCATGTCAAATGATCGACTTAAAAGCACCACAAGATACAAAACTACAATAGATGCTGGTTTTACAAGACATGGATGGATTTCAATCAAAATTATTTGTTTCTTACTTTAGTTATCATAAGCCTATAGTATTAGTTTTAGAATGTACAGATAAAGATGAGAACTCACATATTGTTAACATTGAAAAAACATAATTATATTACGTTTATTTAGTAACATAGGCTTCTTGTACATGCTTCAGTTTGTGTATATCACTTGTATAATAATAATAATAATTTTTATGTATAGTAATGAAATAAAAATATTATTAAGTTTGTTAATAATAATTTTTATATACACAACTTTTTCCATGTTAACTTCAAATTAATTTTTTACTTATATATTGCATAAATATTTATTATTTTAGAATTTAAAAAATAAAAAACGTTGATAAATATAAAAAAATTAAAAAACAATTACAATAACGTCCAACATTTTTAAACATAAAAAGTTTTCACTTCCAACGGCAGTACCACGACTGCCATGTTTTTTTTTAACGAAATCAGTCGAATAGTGTTTTATTCTATAGATAACAAAGAAACAAACATTAATTTTTATACATAGAGATATAGAGTACATTAACATGTCTTGAATATTGCGCAAAAACAGAAATAGGCTACACCAAACTTACAAATTAAATGCAATTTTGTATTTAGGCCATTTAAATATTGACAATAAACATGTTTCTGTCCCCCCCCCCTCTCATGGATCCGCTCCTGGATCAGTAACACTGTACACTTTTAAGTTCAGTACTCTTGAAATATCATGGTTGAGTCAAATTTCTTTCTGTTTTAGCACAAGAAAGGAAAATGTCATCTGAGGTTACAGCTCCAAAAATGAGTGCTACAGTTAAATGCAGATTGTGATTTACTTTAATTAATTTGCTGTTCTTAAATCATTATACAACTTTTATATTTCTAAATTATATAAAACTAGTGGACCAGGTAATGCTTCGCTAATGCTTGAAATACTCCCAATACGGGGGTGGCGTAGAATGCATTGTGCGTCGCCCGCTTCTTATAGTGTTCAGTGTCAAGCTCACATGTGCGCCCTTAGCAGTGAACGTGTTATTAATTTAAATATGTATGTGAGAAAGTACGTGCCAGTTTCTGGTACCGTTTATTTGTACTTTGAATAGTGAAATTACAATCTATACTTCTGGAAATTATAAACGGGGTTCCGCTTCGACAATTTCATTTCCGTATAAAGACAAAATGGCGGCGGTAGGCAACGTATTTACATAGTCGACTCCATACACCTGGACATCCATCGCTGAACGTATTCCCACAGAAAGTAATTATTAATTACACGTTTAAACCAATGACAGCTTAGATATACCAGTGTATGAGAAAAGGGCGTCTCTAACATGTGATTCCCAGACTGTTTCCCTTGTTTCCATAAATATTGTACGCTTAATTATTTCCTGGTCATTGTTTGGTTATATAAATATTATACCCGAAACAATGAACATATGTGCACTTACGTCTCTTAAGTTATGCGAATTACAGAAAATGTGTTTCGATTGTTTTAAAATAAAAATGTATTATTATGAATTGTTCGCTGTTTTACATTTTAGATTTCTCATTCTAACAATGTTATCATATATAATCAGTCAAATACTATGCTTCAACTTTCAGTACTAATCGAGGTCAATTTAAAGATAAGATTGATACTTGTATTTTATTACAAACTTGTAAACCCCCGTCAAAAATCACAGACAGGTTAATTAGACACACATTAGAAATGGACCATTTAAAAAAAAAATATTTAAAAACAACAAACTTTATGCAGACCTACCTAAAAATGCTGAGGGAATTTTAACCCCTTTAAATGCCGAAAATAACTAAAGAAGGAATATTTAGATATGACTATATAATACTGTAGGCCTATTTGTTAAAATTTTGAACTTATATACATTAGTATATAAAAATAAAGATAAAAATATTAACTTTTAATGGCTTTTTATTTCATATTGATATATCAAATGATTTAGACGCTATTAATATTGTAATGAAGCATTAATAATCTAATCTGTTTAATACGAAGATTAGAATGTTTAATCTGTTTAAAACGAATGTTTCCGAAGTTTAACGAATGGGTATCTCTTATTTAAATTTGTATAAATTAATATATTTATGATAAAAGTTCATATTTATATTCATTGTATAACCTCAAAGCAAATATACTAACGTATTATAGCCTACATTAGTTCTATAACTCATATTTAAAAATATACATTATATTATCGATTGAAGATGTAAACATAGAACCAATGAATAAATAATAATAATGTTTAAGTATTACAGATGATGGGTGAAATCAGCTGTTATGTTATATTGTTACTCACGTACGTACGTACGCTAGATTTTTTAGAAGTTAATTGACTGCAAACTGTAGTCATTTTTAAAGAAAGTCATTCATACATCCTAAACATAGAATAATTACGCCGATTCTCTTTAATTACATTTAATTTCTTTCGATGAAAAATACCTTTTTTTTATTTTCTGTGTACACATACGAATATATATTTAATGAAAATTAAATAAAGAAATACAGATGATAAACGTAACAAAATATTACATTAACAAAAGGAAAATAATAGTCTTCTCAAAGTATGTAAAAATTAAATCTTCCTATATCTGAAATACAACACACACACACACACACACACACACACACACACACATGTATATATACAAACATAAACTAACAATTTATATCTTAAAAATTTGAAAATACATTAAATTAAGCATAGACATAATAAGCAAGCAATTTAAACACTCACACCAATAAGTAGACTTCACTACGTACAAACGAAAACCATAAATAAAAGGAAACAACAAAGGGCACCTCTAATTTTAGCCAGCTGGGGAGGATTGCCGTTACTAAAAACCAAAAACCAAAATAGAATAGAAATCAGAAATCTAGTGAACCTTATGTTTACACTTATAAACAACTAGCTGGCCCGACCCGGCTTTGCACGTATAAACAAATCAAAGTTAAATGTATATTAACAAAAAATACATTATATCAATAAATATATTACACTATGTATTTCATATGGGGATTTTTTGTAACGTTGACCCCCCAAAACTCCCCTAAAATTTTAAATTTTTTAAAAATCTTTTTTAGCGAGCACCTAGGGCCCTAGAGAAAGCTACATACTAAATTTCATTCTAATCCGTTTGGTGGTTTTTTTTTTGTAACTTTGACCCCCCAAACCCCCTTAAAATTTCGAATTTTTTAAAAACCTTTCTTAGAGAGGACCTAGGGCCCTAGATGAAGCTACATACCAAATTTCCAATCCGTTCAGTAGTTTTAGAGAAATCGTGATTTAGTAACTTTGACCCCCCCACCCCCCCCCCCCCCCAAGAATTCGAATTTTTTGAAAACCTTTCTTAGAGAGGACCTAGCTAGGGGGCCCTAGAGGAAGCTATATACCAAATCCAAATTTACAATCCGTTCAGTAGTTTAAGAGAAATCGTGATTTAGTAACTTTGACTCCATTCAGTAGTTTTAGAGAAATCATGTTTAGTAAATTTGACCCCCCCCCCCTAAAATTTCGAATTTTTAGAAAACCTTTCTTAGTGAGCACCTATGACCCTAGAGGAAGCTACATACCAAATTTCGATGTAGCGGGCTGAGATTGTGTATGTAGTAAGTTGACTGCGTAAACCACAGTACAAGGTATCCCCCAATTAGAAAAATCCGAAAATTGGCAACTCCAACAAGGCTTTACCTAGTAACTAAAGTAATTTTTATCGTGATAAGTGAATAAATTTAAATAAACAAATGCGAAGGTTTAAAGTCGTAATACTTGTTTACTCTGTCTAGAAATGTAATATAATATGTATCCCATACGATGGTTGAAATTTTAACGACTTCATAATTTTTAACAGGAAATCAACAGCAGGAAGTTCGAGCATCCTTTTCTGAATATTTTTGTTGAAACGGTAACAACTCAAAAATATTAAACACAATGTTTGGAGGTTGTTCTTTTTAAGAAAGAAAAATCTTTATTTTTCACAGAGATAAAGTACATACAGGACATATAATACAGTATCTATCAACAAATCAAAAGGTTTTTAGTTGCATTATAAATTTTGTCTTAGATTTTATGTCCTTTAAAAATGTGAGAATCCTATTTATTAAAAATATTTGGTGCAGAATGCAAATAGAATTTCACAAAAGCTTCTTCGGACGGACGAGGCAAATCTCTTATTATATTTAGACCGCAGTCTTTGACGGTATACATTCTCATCAGATAAATTCTGCCCACTTCTAAGATAAAATAGTTCTAATACTTTGAAAATATATAAATTTCTCAAAGGAAGAAGTCTTAACTGCCTAAACAATGGCAAAGAATGTGAATTTCTAGGGACTTTTAATATGCATCTTATGAGGTGTTTCTGTTGTATAACTGTCGGCCTAATATTTTGAAAGTAAATGCTGCCCCAACATCCAATACCATACTGAATTCAGGACTCCACTAAGGTATGGTACATTTTTTTAGTCATCCATAAAGGACACACATTTCTCAAAGATATAAACTACGAAGACTGACAAATAACTCTTGTTTCAATTTATCAACTTGCATTTTCCAGTTTAAGCTCTGAACTGGGTTAAGTTCTTTCACAAATAGATTTGCACATTAGGAATATGTTGAAGCAATAATACATACTGGAAAACATTTTGTCACAAATCTCTAGGAACTAACTGTAATTAGAAAACTAGAACGATGAAGTAGGGCGAAGGTCGTCGGACGGACATGATATAGCCTAACCGTCGTTCCGTTCTCTATGACTTATTGTCATACATTATTTATTCAAATATAAACGTATAAAAACAACAAGAGTCGGACAAAAAAACATTCCCCGGCCGAGATTTCCTCCGCCGAATGAGACAAAAGCGATCGGAAGAAAGAATCAAAACTGACTGGTGCTCATTTGCATGGCGCTCTAGATGGGATCGGATTGCCCCGCATTTGCATAATGCGATCCACACAATTAATACACAACAGCTGCCCGTGAAAGAGAAACTGGCAAAATGGCGTTAAACGTTTAATTGGTTAACGATATACTTCCGTATTTAGATTATCTAAAGTCTATAAATGCGTACGGAACTGTAATTAAGGCTAGATAATAAATAGTCGCTTTATTGTGTAGGGACACGTGTTTAGGTAAGTCTCGGGTAACCTATAATTATAAGAATGGAAAGTTGAAACTATTTGGTAAACACCTGCAACCTAGATATAGTGTGACAATGTTTAACCGTTACAGTAATCGTGTTGGGTCTATTATTTGGGGGTTTCTTAGAAAAACTCAAGGTGAAGCCTAGCACAAGTTTGAATTTCTATATTGAGTTTTACAAAATATTTCTAAGGTGCTTGTTCTTTTTAAAGCGACAGTTTATTTAATTTAATACAAAAGTTTGTTTTTAAACGTAGTTTCCGTAGGCCTAGTTTCTAATTTAAACTTAAGGGTCGGCTCTAGTAAAACAGAAAGCAACGTGCGACTCCCTATAGCGGCGGTAGGTTACGCGGACATTGCTCATCCTAAATCCATTTAAAACCCGCAATTATTTAAATAGCGTTTTTAAAAAAAATAAAAAATACTAAACTCTTGGGGACGAAATTCTTCATGCGAATGGCTTTAGTAGTTTTCGCTATAATTAATAGTGACAATATAAAAAAAATATTCAAAATCAATGTTTTAAATTGTTAATAAATATTAAACAAAATATTTTTCTTAGTTTTCGAAAAGCTGTTTGCATGCATATTGATCATAGCTTTAAAATTACATATAGTTTATAATTTTCCGATCAAAAATAAAGGAAAAATTTTGATTTTAATTTAACATTGGTGTTATTAAGTGTCAGCCAACATGGCCGACAGCTAGAGCCGACCCTTAAGTATTTTATAAATATTTTCAATTAACCTTCAGTGTTTAATTAATTTTGTAAATTTCCGTTTATAGGTTACAGAGAAAAGATCGTATTTCATATTTATAGGCTACTTCCAAAAACATAAGTATCTCTATGCGATATTAAATTAAATTAAAAATAATATAATAGCAATTAAAATGATAAATACAGTATTCTTTATATATACTTTACAAATAAAATGAAATATTTCCAAACGCTATAACTACCAATCGAAAAACTCAAAGCATATGCGTGTGATAAGTTTACAACTGTAAAGAATAAACGGTGCCAAGGAACTGACACATACTTTCTCACAAACGTATTTCAATTATTAAACAGATACACTGTGACTTCATAATTGTAATTGGTGGGAGAGGTGATATTAAAATAGGAGTTTAACTAATAAATATTATTAGTATTAGCTAGAGAGAAAACTATTCGATCGATTTAGAATAAATTTGCACCAAATACGTCAATTAGGCCTGTCTATACGCACGATTTTTGGGTTGACAAATTTTGAAAACAACCCAATTTTTTGCCAAAAAACCCCGAAAAATCAGTTATGTTTTTATGAAAAAAAAACGGCTCTAACGATTTTGATAAAATTTGGTTTATTTGTAGCCCTTAAGGGGATTCGCCACTATTAAGAGGTTTTTTTTTAATTTTTATATTTTTAACTTTGTAATTATTTTTATATGGTTTAATACAAGTAAATAAGTGGGTTTTTGGAGAAACATTTTTTTTTTTTACCATATATGTATTTTTATTTCAGGTTTTGGGGATTTTTTAACGTTTTTCGGGTTATTTTAAAATTTTGAATAACTTTTTCGTTTTTCAACTAATTGGAATCTTATTTTTTTATTTTGTAGAATTTGAGGTATAGAAACTTTTTGTAAATGGAAATTGCAATATCAGTTCCAGAAAAAATGTTATAAAGCACCAAACATAGGTAAAAATAATTTTTCTATGTATATTTACATATTTATTTTTATTTTGTTTTATTTTTAAGTTAGACTGTTTTCCATTTTCAAAAATCTTCTATTTATATTGACAAATAAGTGGTAAAAATTTCAAAGGCCTAGGTGCAATACTTTAATATTTATTCAAATTTATGTACAACCAGACACTGTAAAACCAATCTTGCGGGAAACAACGATCAAAGTCAAGACACTGAGTTGAACTGGACTTACACTCTAGAATTCTCCTGCTCCATATGTGAGTCCTTCATTGGCCCTCCTTTTTTCTTCTTCAGCTAGTTGGGCAGCTTTTACAAGTCTTCTAAACTTTTTGAATTTTTTCGGTTGACCTGACACTCCGTTGTTGAAGGCGCTGCATATCTCTCTTTCGAGCGAAGTGCACGGTTTTTCTTCCAGGTGATACTCCAGATTTCTCAAGAAAGTTTGTCATTGTAATGACGTATCCTTCATTATATATACATATGCCTTCTCCCACTGCTGCATCAACTCTTCTTTTGGCTGTGAAAGTTACTTTGGGGCATTTGCTCCATATTAGGCTGTGAAGAGACTCGTTAGCATTTTGCGTTTTCCCCTGTGAGCAACGTTTGAGAAGATAGTCTGTGGAAAGGCGCATGTAAAGGGGCGACACATGCTTGTAAACTAAGTCATTTAGGGGTGTTTTTATGCACTCAGCATGTTTCCTTGGTGCCACTTCATTTGATATGTCCCTCTGGTAAAAGCACCAGCTTTCTTTGCTGGTAGGGCATTTATCGTGACGTGGCTTCTCATCTGTTGATCTGCAATGGTCCAGGGAGGCAAGTATTGCATCTCTCATTTTCTGAACGTTGTCTAAGTTATTTATGATAGCATTTCTGTAATATTGAGTCAGCTTGTCGATTGTTTTGGCCTTGAGACTTCCATGTGACTTTCCGCCAAGGGTTATCTTTTTTATTTTACAATTTGTTAGAATTTTCCTAAGTCCAGTTCCTAAACGTTTCGCCACATGGTTCACGCATTCTTGTTTTTCAATTTTTATGTCATCACCATATATGTTCAATGCACTTACGTGATCAAAGGACTTGGCATCACCATCAGATATTACACTTACATATCTAAAGCCAATGTTTTCGGACCTTTTCCAAAGCCGTTCTGCCGCTTCGGTCTCCATCGCACCCGACGAACCCACATAGTTTGCTTGGCAGTTTGGTTTGTGACTGGTGGACCATTCTTTATACTCTGCAGATTGTTCATCAACTTTACACTTCTTCTTCTCACACACTCTGCAGTATTTTGACAAAACTTCAAAATCTATTACTAACCCCGTAATAACCTCTATCACACAGCCAACTCCATATTTTGAGGTGAAACCTCTCTTTTGCCACGAGCCATCGTAACTTACTGCAATATTGATGGGCTTTACAAGATCTAACTTATTTTCAACTTCAGAGTATGCTTTCATAACTTCTACTCTAGCGTTTTTGAGGCACTCCTCTGTACAGAGTTTTACAACTTCAGTTAGTTGGCGTGTGTGTCGGTCGTAGGCCGAGTGGTTCAAACATGGCATATTCATTCCCATTGAAAACGTTTGCATAGCCATGTGACCTTTCCCAAAAGAACTGAAAGTTTTCACCATCCTTCTGTTTATATCAAAAGGTTTCAACTTATTTGCATTTCCAGTAGGCTCACTTTCAATTCTTTCTGATGTTGTGAAGATATTTACTTCTTTACAGGAGTTACACTTGATTGAGAACTGTTGTGCAAATCCAAATACACTGGACACTGTAACATTACAATTTACATCAAGGCAGTGTTTGCAAGGAATACCTTCAAAAAACTTAGAGAGAGCCGACACATCAACTAAACAATAAGAAGGCGCGTTGTCGCACTGCTTAGCGGGAGTCTTATATGAGGAAACAAGTTCAAAACCCGTAGGCCTAGCTTTTTTGATAGGAGGTTCTTCGGAACTATCTAGACATACTTCAGGACTCACTGCAGCATCACTCACAACTTCTTTACTAGAGCCAGATATTACACCATCATCATTAGAAACAGGCCTATCTTCATTTTCAGTTGACTCTAAATTAGCTTCCTTACTTTTGTCCCACCTCTTTGCCATGTTTTCTCTGGTTAGAGCTGCCCTCTTGGTTTTAGAGGATTTTACCCTACCCATTTCCAAACCTAAGATCACTAGGCCTAGTTCAATTTTATAAGTTACTAAAAGCAAAGCACAAGTGTACACTAATCACAATTATTCAGTAAAAATCAAACTACACGATGTCGATTCGTGCTAAACTTCGGTTTTCACAAAGTAAAAATACTAAATTATCACTTAGAATAAATTCACACCAACAATAACAGCTTCAGATAAACACAAACATAACCTCATCATTCTTTATTTTGTAGCAGACAGAAACAGCTGAGTAATATTTCAGCCAGATTGCAGGTTAGCCAACATATTATAAACTAATAGTATATTGATGTTGGGTATATGATATAAATTAATTATAATGATATAAGCTCTTTTATGAACTAATACTTATTCCTATAATTTAAAATAGGCCTACATTTTGAAAATTATCTAAAAACATGTGGTGAACAAACTTGTATGTAAAATAAAACTTTTGTCAAAAAAACGAAAAACCGCAAAATGTAGTAACTTTTTATTTAATTTCTTTACATATGAAATAATGATTAGAATGACCTAAAATTTTGTACACACACTCACAAAAGTATGTATATTAAGAAAAAATAATAATAAAAAAAATGAAAAAAATTCAAAAAAATGGCTTTTAATAGTGGCGAATCCCCTTAAGTTAATGTACGCTACCACATGCAAAAAACCGCATGTTTCTAAAAATTCTCGTTCAGCTAATAATAATAATATTTGTTAGTTACTTTCCTATTTTAATGTGCCTCCTCTCCACAGTGAACCAGTTTAACAAACTTATTTCGCTAGGAGCTGACCACTTTATTTTTTATTTTTGAACTTTTCTTCGTAATAATCACTAATAGATTTTTTGAAAAAAATTTGAAAAACAACCCCCTTTTCGGCCAAAAACCAGTTATTATTATTATTACTAGCTAAATGATAATTTTTTGAAAGATTCGGTTTTTTGCAAATGATAGGGTACATTAAGGGCAACAAAAAAGCCAAATTTTAAAAAAATCGTTAGAGCCGTTTATTTATGAACAAAAATAATACAGATTTTTGGGTTTTTTTGCCAAAAAGGAGGTTGTTTTTCAAAAATGTTCAAACAAAATTTTCGTGCATCTTTACAGGCTTAATTGACATGTTTGGTACAAATACATACAGACATTTTGTAAAAATTACTTTTATGAACTCAGGGGGCTAACGGATATTTCCACAAAAATCTCTACATCGATTTTTTGTGATCACTATACTTTCCCTATTAGTATAGGAATTAGTATAGTGAGAAAGTAGAAGGAAAGAAATCGTGGAAAGAATGTATGTAGCTGTAATTAAGCATTTGCATTTCTATATCCGCAAACACAAAAACACGGACAAAGATATATTTGTAATCCCATAACCAAAAATCCTTTCATAACTAATTCTCTTCATTTGGCACAAATTTCTACAATGAATAAAATAATAAATAATATTTCTAATGCAAAAATATACAAATATTACTTTCAAGTACTCATTAAATGCTCTACACCATTCAAGCTAAACAACCACGACTCATCAGATTTAAGAACATATTAAGTGTTGCTGTTTGCTTAATGATTTCTGGAATTAAGTTAAACATTCTAGGAGCAACAAATGTATAAAATTGAATTTATGCTGTCGAACTAGATTTTTTAACTGAACAAAAATTTCCGTTTCTCAGCCATTATACATATTGATTTTTCAAAACAGGTTTACTTCCACTTCGTACATAAAAAAAAACTTTAGGACTTTACCCTACGTATAAAAACTGTAAAGGAAAAATTTTCATAACTTTAAATAACGCTTTTTATATAATTTTGCAGTCACTCTATTTAATGATTAGCTGTGAAGATCGTTTTAAAAACGTGACGGGTTTTATGCAAATCATTTCTACGCGTTTTTAAACGTAATAGCACCGATGGTTTTTTTGGTTAAGGGGATACGCCACCAGTTTTCGGTATTTGTTAATTTTGTTTGACAATTTTTTTAATTTTTTGTTTTGATAGAACATGTATTTCTAAACATGTAAACAAAATTTTAGGCGAATTTGAGCGGTTTTTCATATTTAAAAAATTATTATTTTAAAATCGGTATTTTGTTGGTCTTTCGTACTTTTCCACATTATTTGTATATTTTGCTGGAACTATGGCTTTTATTGTTAGAATTTAACAATATTACATTTTTATCCTACATTTAGTTCTAAGACTAATTATTACATGCATTTCCATTCATATAATTAATTATATATACATTTTTACCAGTGTATAATATAAAAAGTGTTGTGGGGACACAACTGATTGTACAGACAGCTGACATTGATCATATTCATTGTAACCTGATTGCTGAGGTTATGTTTATCGCTGTATTTTGTCATTGCTTGTATTTAGTAGCGAATGAATGATATATTATTTAGCGCTAAAGATGTTTTATGTAAAGTAATTTATGCTCGTGCAACAGTGACGAGTCGCGAGTGATTGACTTGTGAGATTAAACATTATGCACCAGCAGTGTGTTTTGTTATTCCAAAAATGGGTAGAGTGAAAGGCTCTATGAAAATCAGTTCTAAACCAAAGTAGGGCTTTGAAAAGATGAGTTACTGAAACGCTGCTCCAAAGGAAAAACTCAAAACGCTAATGAAGCGTTACATGACGTCATTTGGAATAAGTGTCCAAATACCACATTCACATCAAAACTAAAAACAGAGGCTGAAGTAATCAGTGTGTGCAATGAAGGCTATTTATTTACCATGACAAAGATACTAAAAACAACAGGTTTATCTCCTGGTGTCAACTGTACAACTCGCCAAGCAGAAAGACGCGACACGCCTGCGAATACGCAAAACTAGAAAAACCAACATATACCAAAAGTACAGAAAACAGAAAAGACAAGCTCAGCTAAGAGAAGAAGAAAAGAGGTCCAGAGATGGGGGCACTTATGGAGCTGAACAGTTTTAAAATAGGTAAGTTTACTCAGTGCATTCGTGTTAACTCAACTTTGTAAGCCGATTCCCGAAAATTGAGTTTTCCCCCGTTTTTCAACACATAATGTTGAATAACTTTTTTACTACAAGAGATAATTGACTGAAATTTTTACCAATGAATCTTTATACTATAGTGATGATTTGTTGGTATAGAAAGCCTTGTACAATAATTTTTCATAGGTTAAAAAATGTTTATTTGAAAATATTTTTTTTTACATAAACGCGTTTAAATAATCTCCTATTTGTGTTACACTAGCTAAAATGCCGGGAAAAAAATCCTTTAATCATGATGAAAAAATTAAAAAAAAATTAATAAATGTAAAAGTTATCAAAAGTTTTAACAATACAAAAAAAGTTTTAAAAACGGAAAAATGTATTTAAATGTACTTCAAGGAAGAAAAAGGGAGTTGTTATTTATATTCATGGTTTTTAGGATAATTTGAACCATTTTGGGTGGTCAAAATTTCATTTATAAAAAAAATCTAATAATCATTCCTAACTGGTGGCGGATCCCCTTAAATTATTTAAAATCAAAATTCTTATAGCAGTCGAGTTAGTGCAACTTCGATCAGTTTTCGTCCCCATCTGAATTGCAATAATACTCCAGTAATCGGTGAACACCTTCGACCTTGAGAAGGTCTACCTTATGCTATTGAATTAATACGGGTCTTAAAGCGCGACTAGTATATCGCTTTTAGGGATTTATATTTACACTAATGTAGGTCTTATAGCGAATTTCCATAGGCAAGATGAGTGACCCTTATAGTGAGACCTAAGGTCGGTAGTAGTAAATGAGCACCGATCATAGTTCCCACAACACGTTTTCGGGTGTAATTAAAAACTGTTTATATGTGTGGGTGTGTTCACAGGGCCGGCTTGGTCCAAATTTGGTATACATGTTGGTTTTCTAAGTCGCTTGGGCGAGTTCGTTAGCCAAAAAAATCCCAACAACCGAAAGCACGTTTTTTGACCGAAAGTCATTATTAGCGAATTTCCATAGGAAAAATGAGCTATTGCAGTGGCCCTTATGGTAAGACCCAAAATCGGGAGTAGCAAATGAGCACCGATCATGGTTCCTAAAACACGTTTTTGGGTGTCATTAAAATTCATATATATATGTATGTATATATATGTATATATGTGTTCGCACTCTAGCGGCCGCATTTTAATTCCGATTTGGTTCAAATTTGGTACACATGTTGGTTGTCTACGACGCTCGGACGAGTTCGTTAGACAAAAAAATCCAACAACCGGAAGTACGTGTTTGACCGGAAGTAACTAGTTTTTGACATTTTTACAACGAGAATGAAAATTTGTTAGAGAGTGTTTTCTACAAATATAAATGTAGGATGTTATTCTGCACATTTTATTTTTTTACGCGACCTTATAGCTCGCTTGGTTCCCCCAAAATCGATTAAAACGTAAAATTCCATAAAAGTACCCGGTTCAAAGCCATGTGATGGATTTTACCGTGGGGTTGGCGTGCGAAGCACGCAATGCATTGTGTATTTAAGATACTCCCAATACGGGGTTGGCGTGCGAAGCACGCAATGTTTTCAGTGTTAAAGAAACACCCAATTTTCGGAATGGCGTGCGAAGCACGCAATGCTTTGAATATTGAAGACACTCCCAATATGCGGATTGGCGTGCGAAGCATTTTGCAGCTATTCAGCACCGTCGTGAGTAGACTTATTTCCCAAATTGTTTGTTGAAGCCCTAAAACATAGGCCTATAAATTTAATTTTGGAAATTTGCTCAACTCACGTCAGCGGTCTAGCTGCGTGGTCGAATTATTTTTTATATAAACAAATAAATATAGGCGATTATTCTGCACATTTCGATTTTTACACGACCTTATAGCCCGACTGGTTCAACATCGATGGCGTAAAATACCACAAATGACCTAAAGTACCCATACAAATCGGTGCATTATCCGAAGCAGCAAGACCGAGGTTTAAACTCGCAAAGCAAACAAATTCGACTAATACATTTCCTACATTAGGGCAGCTATTCAACGCCTCCGTGAGTGGACCAATGTCCCAAATAGTTATTAGCAAATTTCCATAGGAAAAATGAGCTATTGCAGTGGCCCTTATGGTAAGACCCAAGGTCGAGAGTAACAAATGAGCACCGATCATGGTACCCATAACACGTTTTGGGATGTCATTAAAAATCATATATATACCGGGTGTCCCACGAAGAGGTCCCTATTTTTGAATTGATATGACAGACGTATAGAGCGCGCTACAGACTTGAAATTCTACAGTCGTGACTAACACATATGTAAAAGAAATACCCCTGAGTATGAGTTAATTCTGACTGATCCAAACAAAATGGCGGAAAAACAAAAAAACAACAAAATCAGAAATCGTATTTTAAGGGTAAACCTACTTTTATTTAGAATAGGAACAGCTACAGCTGTTTAGACTATTTTAAATATATCAGTTGACTGCGTGTATCCACAACAATGAACATATTTGGTAATAAACATTGGCATTTGTTATTAAGTTGCATTGTAAAGTGTCTTATGTACCATGCCGTTTTCAACTGAGCAAAAAGTGAAATGTTGTTCCTGGGCTATTGCCTTTGAAAATGATTATGAAGCAATAAGGTGTTTTAGGGAAAGGTACCCAGGTGTAGTTCCACCGTCAAGGAAATCTATTCGTAAGTGGAAGACTATCCTACTAGAAACGGGGTCAATACAAAAAAAATACCATAGATCCTCCAACATAGAAAATGAAGACATCGTATGTGCTGCTTTCCATGGAATCTCCAAATACGCCTAATTCAGTAAGAAAGGTGGAATCTGCTACAGGGATACCGAAGTCATCTGTCCAAAGGTATGCCAAAAAAAACAAAATCAAACATTATAAAACTCATTTAGTTCACGGACTGCTTCAAGATGATCCTGACAGACGATTGGAATTTTGTTCGAAAATTATTGAAAAGAGTGACGTAGATAGCAAATGGCATGAAGGAATCGTGTTGTCAGATGAAGCGACATTTTATCGAACAGGAACTGCAAACAGGCATAATTGTCATTACTATAACACAAAAATCCACATATCTTACAAGAAGAGAAATTAAAATCAACAGGTATAACAGTTTGGCTGCTGTTTTGTCGTATGACATATCCCGACAAACAATGACTGGAGAAAGATATGCATCAGTTTTAAGCAATCACATAGTTCCTCATCTTTCTCAGCCTGAGATGAAAGACGTTTTTTTCCAACAGGATGGAGCTCCTCCGCATTATGCTAATGTGGCCAAAGCAGTTTTGGACCAAAATCTTCCTAACCGTTGGATAGGTCGTGGCAGCAGTTTCATGGACTGGCCCCCAAGGTCTCCAGACTTGACTGTTTGTGACTTTTTTCTGTGGGGCTTTTTGAAGGAGAAGGTTTATTGTCATAACATTGCGACCGACGATGAACTAATGAGGTTGATCGAAGAGGAACTGTTGTTGATACCTCGAGAGTTGTTCAACAAAGCGTATGACTGTTTTCTATTTCGTTGTCATCAGTGCATTGCGATCGATGGATATCAGTTTGAATAAGGTTTATGGATCAAATAGATTTAATTTATTTATGAGTTACTTATATCTTTAATTCCCTAACGTTGTTTAGTGCTTAGTAACATCGTTAAAATTCAATAATTATGTTGTAACACTTAAGCAAATAAAACTATTTTAACGAAAAGGTACTATTTCTTTGATATCCCGCCATTTTGTCCTAATGTGTCAGAATTAACTGATACTCAGGTGTATTTCTTTTACATATGTGTATGTTAGGACGGTTGAGTTTCAGGTTTGTAGAGTGTTCGGTGCAACTAATATATTAATTCAAAAATAGGGACCTGTTCGTGGGACACCCGGTATATATATATGTATATATGTGTTCGCACTCTAGCGGCCGCATTTTAAGACCGATTTGGTTCAAATTTGGTACACACGTTGGTTGTCTACGTCGCTCGGACGAGTTCGTTAGCCAAAAAAATCCAACAACCCGAAGCACGCTTTTTAACGAAAGTAAATTTTTTTTAGATTTTTCTTACGAGAATGATTAAAAAAAAGTTTTTCTACAAATATAAATGTACGATGTTATTATGCACATTTTGTTTTTTTACGCGACCCTATAGCTCGCTTGGTTCCCCCAAAATCGATCAAAACGTAAAATACCATGAAAGTACCCGGTTCAAAGCCATGTGGTGGATTCTACCGTGGGGTTGATGTGCTAAGCACGCAACGCATTGTGTATTGAAGATACCCCCAAATACGGGGGTTGGCGTGCGAAACACGCAGTGCATTGTGTATTGAAGATACTCCCATAACGGGGGTTGGCGTGCGAAGCACGCAATGCATTGTGTATTGAAGATACTCCCAATACGGGGGTTGGCGTGCGAAGCACGCAATGCATAGTGTATTGAAGATACTCCCAATACGGGGGTTGGCGTGCGAAGCACGCAATGCTTTACGTATTGAAGATACTCCCAATATGCGGAATGGCGTGCGAATCATTTTGCAGCTATTCAGCACCGTCGTGAATAGACCTATTTCCTAAATTGTTGGTTGAAACCCTAAAACATAGGCCTATAAACTCAGTTTTGGAAATTTGCTTAACTCACGTCAGCGGTTCAGCTGCGTGATCGAATTATTTATATACTAACTGACACTGACAAATTTAGTTTGTAATTTATTTTAAAACAACGAGATTTAGTTGTACAACGAACGCTGCACGTGTTCCCCGCTAATTAATGAGATGTAGACACACGTGGGAAGTTTCTAACCATCTGCTACGACATTTCCTCTGTACATTTACTATTGTCAACTCCATATGTTGTTCTATACCTCTGGGTCAGTACACATAGTCAAGGTGAAGGCTTCCACTAACACGTGGCGATACTAAC
>JAGFPH010005840.1:71039-89449 GCA_018207615.1 Philaenus spumarius
AAGGACATCTTCCCGGAGGAGCGGAACGCCAAGTATAACAACGGAAGCGGACATTGAAGACCTTGAAGCTATTATATCAAAACCAGTAACGGGAGGTTACAATAATTTTATTATAAACAAATTCTACAGTATGTCTTACTTATATAATAATTCAGAATAGCCTTAAACGTATGGCGACCCTATTGTTAAATATTTCTGGAGATCTACGAAGCCGATTTTCGTTCGGCTTGTTTTAAATTAAAAACAAAAACATGTAATTATTATAAAAAAATATAAAGTGTCACTTTTATTTCGTTATATTTATAAGGGCAATTTTGAGTTTTTTTTGTTTACGTTACAACTTTATTGATACCTATTTCTGGACATATGAAGCCTAAAAATTATAAATGATCTAAGTGCCACTTTTTGACATTTTGAGTTATTGCTACTTAAGTGATCCAAATACAAACGCCAATGCACCACTAAGAGATCTATGTGCCAATTCTCTCCAATTAGTTGGAAAAAAATCCGATAGAATGCGCTAGATTTATCTCCACAGCAACTGGAAAATCTAAGAGATCTATGTGCCAGCGGACAATATTGTGTTCTGTTAACCTCAAACTAAGTTGTTACAAACTTATTTATTGCTTTTTCGTTATTAAATTAAGTAGTTTTTGCTCTACGTCGATTCTATGACCATCATTCTACCTTCTTTCTATATAAAAATCAATGGTTCTTTGTCCTCTATAGACTCAAAAACTATTCTACCGATTTCACTAAAACTTTCACAGTTCATCCATACAATTGAAAAGATTGTTTAGACGTTATAATTACTAAAATCTAAGGGGTTGATTGATACCCCTTAACAATAACCATAAATTAAACTAACTTGCTACAAGAGATAAACCAACATTTGTGGAATATTATTTTTAAATGATATAAAACACAATTTGCAATTGGATTAAGTCAAGGTAATGAAATGGTATAACTACCCTTACAATAAAATAGAATTAAAATGGGATAGCTGCCCACATAAAATGAATTACTTTAACATTAAACACTTGACTATATCAAAGCCCACTAAATACCGTTGGGGACGGGCTTGTGTTCACCGAGACCTTGAACGCTCCAATCGCCTTAGTGCGACGTTGTCACGTTTTTCCCACGGTTCTAACTGACTGCGGCTGACTCAACGCATTTATAATTCTTTAAACTGTGCGATCAAGCCTCGAGCGGTAAATACCAGGAGTGTTCGAGGCAAGTAGATATGGCAACGCTGCGCGCCCATCCTATTGGCTGCCTCGCAACGGTATTCTTTAGTGGGCTTTGATATAGTATGTTTAATACGCGCTCTACCACCTGCCCTGATCATAATAATCTTATTTTAACCACAAGTCACTTCAAAATTATGTTTTTAAATACACTCACTGAATCGTGTTTGTTAATATAAGACTATATTTATATGCTAAAATCAAGCAATAGCGAAGCATTGCCGGGTGAAGATATCGGCGTGAATCCTGACACTTCGCCTCGCCATGGCGCGATGGGCCGGGGGTGTGGTGAAAGGGCGTAAGCGGAGAAAAAAACATTTTCCCACACCACGTTCTAATGTGACTCATCCTTCAAACGAACTAGTGGATGTTTACCTCACTCTTCACACGTTCACTGTTACGCAAATTTTGTATTTCCTATACTAGGAGCTGACCTTTCATTTTTACTTTCTCCACCCTATACGTAGTATATGGAGAAAGTATTGTTTTCGTAAAAATGTTCGAATTTGAATTTTCAGTTGAATTATCTGTTTTGGTGCTCCCAGAACCCCAAAAAATTGTTTAGTGCAATTATCTGTGTTGGTGCTCCCTGAACCCAAAAATATTTTTAGTAGAATTTTTTGTTTTGGTGCTCCCTGAACCCAAAAAAGTGTTTTTAGAGTGGTGTCTGTCTGTCAGTCTGTCTGTATGTATACACGACCAGAGAGGACACTATTGGTCCGATATTCATGAAATTTGGTATGTAGGTACTAAACCCTAATATCTCCAGGCGTTTTTTTCATTTTTTGGAATTTTTAATTTTTAAGGGTAATTTACCCCTAAAAACCCATAAAAAACAACAAAAATGCAAATTTCTCAAAAACGGCTCTAACGATTTTGATTAAATTTTCAGTATTTATAGTGCTTAAGATGCCAAACAAAATGACACCACCCGCTTTTATCAAAACTTCGGCGTTTTATAATTATGGGGAAATGTTTAAAAATAAACAAGTTTGTGTTGTCAATCTAGCATCGCGGCAGCGGCCGCACGGGGTAGCACCACGGTAGCGAGCACGGCCAGTAATTCAAAGGTCGCGCGATCGAAACCTGCCTGGGACAATCATTTTTTTTTATACGATTGACGTAGGTAGAATATTATTTTTTTGTTTTGTTCTAAAAAGGTAATAAATAAAATGATTAAAAACAATATTATTTTGACTACAGTAAGTTGGGAGAAAGTTTGTGTCAGTTACTGATACCGTTTGTTTATATTATAACCTAAATAAATAGAAATTACTTTATTTTTTTATTTTTGAACCTTTCTACGTAATAATCGCTAATATTTTAAAGCGGACGCACATAGGCCTAAAATTGGCGAAGCACGCAATGCATTGTGTATTGAAAACACTTAAAATACGGGGGTTGGCGTGCGAACCACGCAATGCATTGGGTATTTAAAACACTACCAATACGGGGGTTGGAGTGCGAAACACGCAATGCACTGTGAGTCCATAGCAGTGAACGTGTTAAACAGGGATGTACCGTTTACTGATGTTTTTAGTCAGGTTAGTAGCGCCGGTATCTGTACACTAAAGTAGTTTCCTATATGAAGTACATCTTGTCTTAATGGAATAGTTTCTTGAAAGAATCTTAAATTCGGACCGATCAGTCCAAACCCGTACAACCTTACAAAAGAGTATTAGTCTTCGCATCGAGTCGACTTCCCGTGAAGCCTAGTCCCGGACACGTTAATTAAGCCCTTCTACGCTTGTCAAACGGCGAAGACGTTATGCAAATAGCATGCAAAGTTCAAAGAAATTCCCAGTCAGACGTCCCTCTCTAATAGGAAATAACAAAACACTGTAATAAAATAATTTAATTGTAATTCGTGTGAACTAAGAGCCCGGAGACATTAGGCGCATTTGCATAAGGTGTAACTGGTTGATAGAGGGGTGTCTTTACTACCTGCGGTATCTCAGCGTATGCAAATATAACCAATGCTTCCAAATCCCTTCAAACATACAACAAGTAATTAAGTTAGTGTGTTAGAAGACGAAGATACATTGGGCCTTTAACGCGTCTAGTTATTGTTATACTAGGGGAGACCCCTGCGTGCTCCGTACGCCAACCCCCGATGGAACCTTCTAAAAAAAATGTTGTTTTATTTAAAATAAAGGTGTAGGTTTAATAATAACCTCAAAACTAACATGGTAAATATGTTAAAAGAAAGCAGATTATAAAGGTTAAAAGAAGTAACCAAAAAGTAAGAAATACAAATAATTGTTTCATATTTTGAAATCAGTTGTTAATATTTATTACTCACGATCAATTACCGTATATTATATATAAATAGGCCTACTATTAAATTATAATATATCTTATTTATTTTTAATTAGGATGTTACATAGTTTTTTCTTATTTTTAAATTCTTCAAAGCAAGTTTTTATTAGTTTGTGTATGTTGAAACATGCGATGGTTCAGTCTAGGCCTAACTTAAAATATTGTTTTGTACTAAGCTGGACATCCGAATCAACTGTTTTATCCGTTATTTTATTCAATTGGTTGCTTTGGTAATGAATGTAAATACATTCAAAAAGTTGGTTAATCAGCCTACGCCTAACCTAAAATTATATTTAATTTATTTTACCTGCCTTAACGGCAACATACACACATAATTTGTGTTTTTGTGCACATCTTTGAATGATATAAAATTCATCTTGCAATTGGGGTGTTTTAGTTTTTCATAATTTTACTTATTTATTGATATTACAGCTGTTAGACGCTATGGGTTTAACGGCCAACTTGATCCAGTGAATTTGATCCGATTAAATTTACAAATATTGAAATAAGAAATGTTTTTATCAATATCAATTCTAGTCTATGTTACTCAGTGATAGTGTAGTTTTTCATTAGTAAAACTATTTTTTCAATCGGTTCAGCAGTTCCAGATATTACTCCCAACATTCAAACAAACAAATTTTACCTCTTTATAGGAAACAGCTGACTACTGTTATTATTACAGTCAATAAACATATGTAATGGCGCTTACATTTTTGTGAAATATTGAGTTATATTTTTTGTTGTTTTATGTTCATTAGATGCTGTAGTTTTTCAAAAAGTATATAAAAACACTCGTGGATTTGAATGCAATGTTGTGTCAAAATTTCAAAGGAATCGGTGAATTTAAATAGGCTTACCTATTTACAGAGAGAGAAGTAATAAATATTTCACTATTCATCCCTTTGTTTCTGCAAGAGTTGTACTGCTAAATTTTTCACAGAACATTTATAAAGCATCTATTGTGGGGTGAGAAAGTTTCAAAAAGATCGATGCATTAATATGGGCAACCTATACAAAATCAAACTTTTAAACCTCTCCATGGGATACCCCGTAAATAAAACCACAGTAAAAAAAACGCCAAATTAACTTTATATACCTCACGGGCGGTGTGGAAGCTAGTACAATAAAAAATAACAACAATTATTACTATTATTATTACAAAAAAAATAATATTAATAATATAATAAAAATTAAAATAAATAATTCATCAACTTCAGGTGATAATAGCGTATTCATGCAGTTTCTAGAGATACACAACACAAGACGACACTTAACTCAAAAACTGTTTGTCACAGAAAAATTTGTAAAACAAAAGTTTTAGATGATTAAATTCTCTATAATTTGTATACACAACTTTTTTTCTAGAAGAAGAACGCACCCAACTGAAGTTATTTGGAAAAAGACCTGAATTTGGCCACTAATTTCCAAGATGGCGGCGTAAGCTCAAAGTGATGGAGGTTGCAAACTTAGTATCTTTTTTAGGATGTCAAAATGTACTATATTACCAAGTTTCATCTCTCCAGCATTTTGCCAGGTAACCTTATTTTAACTCCCTGCTGCCTGGGCTAATTGAGATATCTACAATTGCACACATGTACAACATTTAATATTTAATTTACACACATTACTGAAACTAGTTAGCAATAACAATATAATTTTTAAACAACTTGTTACAGGGCTGTAAAGAGGGCTGCTACATAACAATGAATTAAAACTAAGTAATGAGGTAATACAATCATCTTAACATGGCATTTATGACAAGTAATATATGTAGTCCTATCATATACAGGGTGTCCCGTAACTCTCTGGACAAAGGTATATAGCGTTATTGCTTAGGTCAAGACAAACACATTTCACTATAGGAACATGGGTCTCTGGTGCCTAGTTTTCCGTCTGTCTGTCTGTATGTGTTTTTTACAAAAACATTCATAACTCCTTAACGATTTGAGCTACAGCATTGAGATTCTCCAAAAATGTTCATCTTATAGGCCGCTATCTTTGTGCCAAATGTGAATGAAAATTATTAAACCGTTTCAAAATGGCGGCCTTTCAAAATTTTCAAACGGAAATAACGAAAACACTAGCCCTTTATCAAAAAAATGTCAAGAATAACTTTTTTTAGAAAATTTAATTCCCTATCGATTGGTTTATTATTTGTTATAATCGGTTGGAAAATAACAGACTTATGGCAAGATAAATAAAAAATTGCAAGATACATAAAAGTTAGTCCATTTTATGAAGTTTTCAATTATACCTTCTTTTTTAAGATTGGATAAAGAATTACAGAGAAATTAGTTCTTTTCGTAATGCATGACCACTTTTCTCTAATACTCCTTTTACATTGTTTAAATATCTGTTGCTAAGTAACATTACTTTTATTTTAAAATAAATAAAAACCAACAGTGATAATGTAAACATTTTTTGTAATTATTAAATACAATTGGACAATACCTTATGACCCTTCTTTATTTACAATAAGGACTCCTTTATTTACAAAAACTGTTCAAAATGACGATCGTCAACTCGGTTGCATAATCTAAACCGATCAATCATGGATCGTTGGACACGTCCAAAAACTGGACCATCTTCTTTTATTATCGCGGCTGCTTCAACCACTCGAGCTACTAAGTCCATCTCACTTTCTACAGGTGAGCTATAAACTAATTGTTTCATTGTGCCCCAAAGGAAAAAGTCCAGAGTAGTGAGGTCGGGCGATCGAGCGGGCCACGGTGTCAGCCCTCCAAGCCCAATCCAACTGTTTCGAAAAGTCAGATTTAAGTAATCGCGGACTATATTGCCATAGTGGGCTGGGGCTCCGTCGTGTTGAAACCACATATTTTCTCGGACAAGAAGAGGAACATCTTCCATCAACTCCGGAAGAATGTCTCTAAGGAACACTAAGTAGGTAGGTGAATCAAGCCGATTTGGTAAAATGTAGGGTCCAACAAGGAAGTTGCCTATAATACCCTCCCATACATTAATAGAAAACTTATCTTGATGCCCAGCTACAAAAATAGCATTTGGGTTTTCTTCTGTCCAGACATGACACGTTCGGTTGTTAAATATGCCTTCCCTACTGAAACTAGCTTCGTCAGTAAACAAAACGTTTTCAAGAAAGAGAGGTTTCTTTAAGTCTTTTTCCAAAAACCAGCGAGCGCAGATCACCCTTCTGGGAAAATCCTCTGGTTTCAAGGCCTGTACTTTTTGGGGATTATACGGGTAAAGTTTCTCTCCTTTCAAAACTCTCCACACAGTGTTCTCTCTCCGTTTGAAAATTTTGAAAGGCCGCCATTTTGAAACGGTTTAAGAATTTTCATTCAAATTTGGCACAAAGATAGCGGCCTATAAGATGAACATTTTTGGAGAATCTCAATGCTGTAGCTCAAATCGTTAAGGAGTTATTAATGTTTTTGTAAAAAACACATACAGACAGACGGAAAACTAGGCACCAGAGACCCATGTTCCTATAGTGAAATGTGTTTGTCTTGACCTAAGCAATAACGCTATATACTTTGTCCAGAGAGTTACGGGACACCCTGTATATAGTCCAAAATATATTCTCCAATCATATTCAAACGGTGGAGAAATGCTATCACCAAATAATGGTCTGGGGATCGTCACCAAGCATCCTCTGAATGCAATTTGGTACGCAAACCCCTCTTACCACACTCTTAAAGAAGGTGCTTGATGGAAAGAAAACTAAGACAATAAGGTCAAAGTGGCGGATCAAGATGACGGATCAGAAACCCGTGGGTTTACACGGAGTAGCCATTGCGTATACGAGGAACCACCACTTCCTCTCGACGCCTTTGCAGGTTTGAAGATATCAATGGCCGAACGGTATCCTTAATTTGGCTGAGTTTATTGTTTTGCACCGCTACCAACTCTTCTTCCCACTGTCTAAACAAAACTTGCTTCAGAGAGGACACAAAGTCCGATGCCTTTGCACACTTCACGTTAGGCTGTGAGTGGCTTCCTTAGAAGCTAGGAATGTCTTAGTATTCCAGCGTGACCCGGAACCCAGCAGAACGACACCCCAAAGCAAAAGTCTGTGCGTGGAGATAAAAGTGTTTATAAAAGTGTTTATAAAAGATAAACAATAAAAAAAAACTCTTTTGTACCAAACTTTTATGTAATACAATTTTAATTCCTCTTATAATTTCCAGAGCACTTCATCTTACAAAATTTTTAAAGCATCAATAATATGGTTTCCACAATATCAAGTTTTTATTAATTTTATCTTCTTTTATAAAAAACATTTATTGGGAGTTTAAAAATAATTTTTTAATTACTAATACAAACTTCTTTAAAACTTTTGCTTTTGTTATTCATGAAAAGTTTATATTTTCACATCGCAATATAAAGTATACCGTTGAGTATCGAATCTTCGCTAATTAACTAAAATATAAAGTATATCTCAACTTTATTCCGAAGTTGTAATTTGAGATGCATATTTTTACGTAGACTTACGTCTTCAAAGTTGGTTGATTTTACAAAATTTGTAAATCATTCAAGTTATACTTGTTGTAAACATTATTAATTGTATTTTAGCGTAGATTACTTTATAGGCAGTTTTGTTCGACTTCGATACAGCCTGGTCTTTCCAAATAATTTCTATTTAACTCCGTAAATAAATTAACTTTTTCATTATCTATAGAATTTTTATAAAATTCTTTTGTTATATACAGACTATATACATTACAGTTTTATATGAAACTAGTGGACCTAGCAGAGCTTCACTATTGCTGATTTCATTTCAAGGGTGCTTATCCCATTTCATCCCTTTGACTTAAGCAATCGATTTGCAAATGTTTTTTTTTATGTCAATAAGGAATAATCTATACTAATATTATAAAGAGGTAAAGTTTGTTTGTTTGTATGTAGGAAGTAATCTCTGGCACCACTGAACCGATTGAAAAAATAGTTTTACTAATAAAAAGCTACACTATCCCTGAGTAACATAGGCTATAATTCATTTCGATAAAAACCTTTTTTTATTTCAATATTTATAAATTTAATCGGAAAAATTCTTAGGTTAGGCCTAGGATGATAAACCAACACATGTATTTACATTTTTTACCATAGCAACCAATTGAATAAAAAAATAGATAATATATTTGCTCCAATATTTCCATTAACAGCTGATTTCAAAATTTGAAGCAATATTTTTGTATTTCTAGCTTTTAGATTAGGATTTTAAAGAGTAGACCTGAGCCTTGCTGGTTCTTTTAACCGTTAATATAACTGCTGTTTTAAAAAAATATAAGAAAAAATTTTAATTGAACATTTAACATTATTTACCATCTTAGTTTTGAGGTTATTATTAATCCTACACCTTTATTATAAATAAAACATATCATATGTTTTTAGAAGCTTACTTTGGGGGTTGGCGTGCGGAGCACGCAGGGGTCTCCTCTAGTATTAAATAACTTTAGATTTATAGTATGCAAGAATTTAGTGCAATATACTTTTATTTTATTGGAGTAGCTACCTTATTTAAATCTCTTTGTTTGTAGTGACGATATTCTCTAAAAAAATGCAGGTAGGCCTACTAATATGTTGAAATTATGAAATTTTGGTAAAATTAGTTGAGTAGTTTTTGAGAACGTAGAAAAATTGAGTGGATTATTATTAAATTTTAAGGGTAGTTATTCTTTTTCATCCCTTTGACTGAAGTAATCAAATTCCAAATGGTTTGTTATATCACTTAAAATTACTATTACATAATTTCAGCTGTATTATTTTAGTTTACATTTATTGTATAGGTGTAGAAAAACCATTTCAGCCCCTTTGTCTGTCGTAATTGTAACGTCTAAACACTCCTAGTAATGATGGACCTATGGATAATCTGTGAAATTTTTGAAGTGAAAACTTCTTATGGCGCGTTAGGCACTTTTTCAGATGGGTAAAAATCTCTGATCTCGCGTGATCGTCAGATATTATTCGTCATCGCCTCTGTGTTTACAAAAGAGAGATAGCACTAAATAACTGAATTCCAACACAGTCAACAGTAGCATAGTGGTCAGTATCCCCGCCTGTCACGCTGGAGACCGGGGTTAGATTCCCCGCCGGGGAGGAATATTTTTATGTACTGTATTTTACAAATGATAATTCTTTTAAACACATTTTCAAATCATAGTCAACGTTTAAAATATTAGATATACCATTAATTGAGTTTTTAAATCAAGAGGTTGGATTAACACCATGTCAAATGATCGACTTAAAAGCACCACAAGATACAAAACTACAATAGATGCTGGTTTTACAAGACATGGATGGATTTCAATCAAAATTATTTGTTTCTTACTTTAGTTATCATAAGCCTATAGTATTAGTTTTAGAATGTACAGATAAAGATGAGAACTCACATATTGTTAACATTGAAAATACATAATTATATTACGTTTATTTAGTAACATAGGCTTCTTGTACATGCTTTAGTTTGTGTATATCACTTGTATAACAATAATAATAATTTTTATGTATAATAATAAAATTAAAATATTATTAAGTTTGTTAATAACAGTTTGTTAATAATAATTTTTATATACACAACTTTTTCCATGTTAATTTCAAATAAATTTTTTACTTATATATTGCATAAATATTTATTATTTTAGAATTTAAAAAATAAAAAAACGTTGATAAATATAAAAAAATTAAAAAACAATTACAATAACGTCCAACATTTTTAAACATAAAAAGTTTTCACTTCCAACGGCAGTCCCACGGCTGCCATGTTTTTTTTTAACGAAATCAGTCGAATAGTGTTTTATTCTATAGATAACAAAGAAACAAACATTAATTTTTATACATAGAGATATAGAGTACATTAACATGTCTTGAATATTGCGCAAAAACAGAAATAGGCTACACCAAACTTACAAATTAAATGCAATTTTGTATTTAGGCCATTTAAATATTGACAATAAACATGTTTCTGTTCCCCCCCCCCCTCTCATGGATCCGCTCCTGGATCAGTAACACTGTACACTTTTAAGTTCGGTACTCTTGAAATATCATGGTTGAGTCAAATTTCTTTCTATTTTAGCACAAGAAAGGAAAATGTCATCTGAGGTTACAGCTCCAAAAATGAGTGCTACAGTTAAATGCAGATTGTGATTTACTTTAATTAATTTGCTGTTCTTAAATCATTATACAACTTTTATGTTTCTAAATTATATAAAACTAGTGGACCCGGTAATGCTTCGCTATTGCTTGAAATACTCCCAATACGGGAAAGCATTGTGCGTCGGCCGCTTCTCATAGTGTTCGGTGTCAAGCTCACATGTGCGTCCTTAGCAGTGAACGTGTTAATAATTTAAATATGTATGTGAGAAAATACGTGCCAGTTTCTAGTGTACTATTAATAGTGAAATTACAATCTATACTTCTGGAAATTATAAACGGGGTTCCGCTTCGACAATTTCATTTCCGTATAAAGACAAAATGGCGGCGGAAGGCAACGTATTTACATAGTCGACTCCATACACCTGGACATCCATCGCTGAACGTATTCCCACAGAAAGTAATTATTAATTACACGTTTAAACCAATGACAGCTTAGATACACCAGTGTATGAGAAAAGGGCGTCTCTAACATGTGATTCCCAGACTGTTTCCCTTGTTTCCATAAATATTGTACGCTTAATTATTTCCTGGTCATTGTTTGGTTATATAAATATTATACCCGAAACAATGAACATATGTGCACTTACGTCTCTTAAGTTATGCGAATTACAGAAAATGTGTTTCGATTGTTTTAAAATAAAAATGTATTATTATGAATTGTTGGCTGTTTTACATTTTAGATTTCTCATTTTAACAATGTTATCATATATAATCAGTCAAATACTATGCTTCAACTTTCAGTACTAATCGAGGTCAATTTAAAGATAAGATTGATACTTGTATTTTATTACAAACTTGTAAACCACCGTCAAAAATCACAGACAGGTTAATTAGACACACATTAGAAATGGACCATTTAAAACAAAAACAAAATATTTAAAAACAACAAACTTTATGCAGACCTACCTAAAAATGCTGAGGGAATTTTAACCCCTTTAAATGCCGAAAATAACTAAAGAAGGAATATTTAGATATGACTATATAATACTGTAGGCCTATTTGTTAAAATTTTGAACTTATATACATTAGTATATAAAAATAAAGATAAAAATATTATCTTATAATGGCTTTTTATTTCATATTGATATATCAAATGATTTAGACGCTATTAATATTGTAATGAAGCATTAATAACCTAATCTGTTTAATACGAAGATTATAATGTTTAATCTGTTTAAAACGAATGTTTCCGAAGTTAAACGAATGGGTATCTCTTATTTAAATTTGTATAAATTAATATATTTATGATAAAAGTTCATATTTATATTCATTGTATAACCTCAAAGCAAATATACTAACGTATTATAGCCTACATTAGTTCTATAACTCATATTTAAAAATATACATTATATTATCGATTGAAGATGTAAACATAGAACCAATGAATAAATAATAATAATGTTTAAGTATTACAGATGATGGGTGAAATCAGCTGTTATGTTATATTGTTACTCACGTACGTACGTACGCTAGATTTTTTAGAAGTTAATTGACTGCAAACTGTAGTCATTTTTAAAGAAAGTCATTCATACATCCTAAACATAGAATAATTACGCCGATTCTCTTTAATTACATTTAATTTCTTTCGATGAAAAATACCTTTTTTTTATTTTCTGTGTACACATACGAATATATATTTAATGAAAATTAAATAAAGAAATACAGATGATAAACGTAACAAAATATTACATTAACAAAAGGAAAATAATAGTCTTCTCAAAGTATGTAAAAATTAAATCTTCCTATATCTGAAATACAACACACACACACACACACACACACACACACACACACATGTATATATACAAACATAAACTAACAATTTATATCTTAAAAATTTGAAAATACATTAAATTAAGCATAGACATAATAAGCAAGCAATTTAAACACTCACACCAATAAGTAGACTTCACTACGTACAAACGAAAACCATAAATAAAAGGAAACAACAAAGGGCACCTCTAATTTTAGCCAGCTGGGGAGGATTGCCGTTACTAAAAACCAAAAACCAAAATAGAATAGAAATCAGAAATCTAGTGAACCTTATGTTTACACTTATAAACAACTAGCTGGCCCGACCCGGCTTTGCACGTATAAACAAATCAAAGTTAAATGTATATTAACAAAAAATACATTATATCAATAAATATATTACACTATGTATTTCATATGGGGATTTTTTGTAACGTTGACCCCCCAAAACTCCCCTAAAATTTTAAATTTTTTAAAAATCTTTTTTAGCGAGCACCTAGGGCCCTAGAGAAAGCTACATACTAAATTTCATTCTAATCCGTTTGGTGGTTTTTTTTTTGTAACTTTGACCCCCCAAACCCCCTTAAAATTTCGAATTTTTTAAAAACCTTTCTTAGAGAGGACCTAGGGCCCTAGATGAAGCTACATACCAAATTTCCAATCCGTTCAGTAGTTTTAGAGAAATCGTGATTTAGTAACTTTGACCCCCCCACCCCCCCCCCCCCCCAAGAATTCGAATTTTTTGAAAACCTTTCTTAGAGAGGACCTAGCTAGGGGGCCCTAGAGGAAGCTATATACCAAATCCAAATTTACAATCCGTTCAGTAGTTTAAGAGAAATCGTGATTTAGTAACTTTGACTCCATTCAGTAGTTTTAGAGAAATCATGTTTAGTAAATTTGACCCCCCCCCCCTAAAATTTCGAATTTTTAGAAAACCTTTCTTAGTGAGCACCTATGACCCTAGAGGAAGCTACATACCAAATTTCGATGTAGCGGGCTGAGATTGTGTATGTAGTAAGTTGACTGCGTAAACCACAGTACAAGGTATCCCCCAATTAGAAAAATCCGAAAATTGGCAACTCCAACAAGGCTTTACCTAGTAACTAAAGTAATTTTTATCGTGATAAGTGAATAAATTTAAATAAACAAATGCGAAGGTTTAAAGTCGTAATACTTGTTTACTCTGTCTAGAAATGTAATATAATATGTATCCCATACGATGGTTGAAATTTTAACGACTTCATAATTTTTAACAGGAAATCAACAGCAGGAAGTTCGAGCATCCTTTTCTGAATATTTTTGTTGAAACGGTAACAACTCAAAAATATTAAACACAATGTTTGGAGGTTGTTCTTTTTAAGAAAGAAAAATCTTTATTTTTCACAGAGATAAAGTACATACAGGACATATAATACAGTATCTATCAACAAATCAAAAGGTTTTTAGTTGCATTATAAATTTTGTCTTAGATTTTATGTCCTTTAAAAATGTGAGAATCCTATTTATTAAAAATATTTGGTGCAGAATGCAAATAGAATTTCACAAAAGCTTCTTCGGACGGACGAGGCAAATCTCTTATTATATTTAGACCGCAGTCTTTGACGGTATACATTCTCATCAGATAAATTCTGCCCACTTCTAAGATAAAATAGTTCTAATACTTTGAAAATATATAAATTTCTCAAAGGAAGAAGTCTTAACTGCCTAAACAATGGCAAAGAATGTGAATTTCTAGGGACTTTTAATATGCATCTTATGAGGTGTTTCTGTTGTATAACTGTCGGCCTAATATTTTGAAAGTAAATGCTGCCCCAACATCCAATACCATACTGAATTCAGGACTCCACTAAGGTATGGTACATTTTTTTAGTCATCCATAAAGGACACACATTTCTCAAAGATATAAACTACGAAGACTGACAAATAACTCTTGTTTCAATTTATCAACTTGCATTTTCCAGTTTAAGCTCTGAACTGGGTTAAGTTCTTTCACAAATAGATTTGCACATTAGGAATATGTTGAAGCAATAATACATACTGGAAAACATTTTGTCACAAATCTCTAGGAACTAACTGTAATTAGAAAACTAGAACGATGAAGTAGGGCGAAGGTCGTCGGACGGACATGATATAGCCTAACCGTCGTTCCGTTCTCTATGACTTATTGTCATACATTATTTATTCAAATATAAACGTATAAAAACAACAAGAGTCGGACAAAAAAACATTCCCCGGCCGAGATTTCCTCCGCCGAATGAGACAAAAGCGATCGGAAGAAAGAATCAAAACTGACTGGTGCTCATTTGCATGGCGCTCTAGATGGGATCGGATTGCCTCGCATTTGCATAATGCGATCCACACAATTAATACACAACAGCTGCCCGTGAAAGAGAAACTGGCAAAATGGCGTTAAACGTTTAATTGGTTAACGATATACTTCCGTATTTAGATTATCTAAAGTCTATAAATGCGTACGGAACTGTAATTAAGGCTAGATAATAAATAGTCGCTTTATTGTGTAGGGACACGTGTTTAGGTAAGTCTCGGGTAACCTATAATTATAAGAATGGAAAGTTGAAACTATTTGGTAAACACCTGCAACCTAGATATAGTGTGCAAATTTTAACCGTTAAAGGAATCGTGTTGGGTCTATTATTTGGGGGTTTCTTAGAAAAACTCAAGGTGAAGCCTAGCACAAGTTTGAATTTCTATATTGAGTTTTACAAAATATTTCTAAGGTGCTTGTTCTTTTTAAAGCGACAGTTTATTTAATTTAATACAAAAGTTTGTTTTTAAACGTAGTTTCCGTAGGCCTAGTTTCTAATTTAAACTTAAGGGTCGGCTCTAGTAAAACAGAAAGCAACGTGCGACTCCCTATAGCGGCGGTAGGTTACGCGGACATTGCTCATCCTAAATCCATTTAAAACCCGCAATTATTTAAATAGCGTTTTTAAAAAAAATAAAAAATACTAAACTCTTGGGGACGAAATTCTTCATGCGAATGGCTTTAGTAGTTTTCGCTATAATTAATAGTGACAATATAAAAAAAATATTCAAAATCAATGTTTTAAATTGTTAATAAATATTAAACAAAATATTTTTCTTAGTTTTCGAAAAGCTGTTTGCATGCATATTGATCATAGCTTTAAAATTACATATAGTTTATAATTTTCCGATCAAAAATAAAGGAAAAATTTTGATTTTAATTTAACATTGGTGTTATTAAGTGTCAGCCAACATGGCCGACAGCTAGAGCCGACCCTTAAGTATTTTATAAATATTTTCAATTAACCTTCAGTGTTTAATTAATTTTGTAAATTTCCATTTATAGTTTACAGAGAAAAGATCGTATTTCATATTCATAGGCTACTTCCAAAAACATAAGTATCTCTATGCGATATTAAATTAAATTAAAAATAATATAATAGTAATTAAAACGATAAATACAGTATTCTTTATATATAATTTACAAATAAAATGAAACATTTCCAAACGCTATAATTACCAATCGAAAAACTCAAAGCATATGCGTGTGATAAGGTTACAACTGTAAAGAATAAACGGTGCCAGGAACTGGCACATACTTTCTCACAAACGTATTTCAATTATTAAACAGATTCACTGTGACTTCATAATTTTAGGAGGGGTTGGAGAGGTGATATTAAAATAAGAGTTTAACTAATCGATTTCGAATAAATTTGCACCAAACGTCAATTAGGCCTGTATATATGCACGAAAAAAGGTTTTGACAAATTTTGAAAAACAACCCAATTTTGGCCAAAAATAACCTCCAAAATCAGTTATGTTTTTATGAGAAAAAAAAACGGCTCTAACGATTTTGATAAAATTTGGTTTATTTGTAGCCCTTAAGTTAATGTACGCTACCACATGCAAACAACCGCATATTTCTAAAAATTCTCGTTTAGCTAATAATAATACTTGTTAGTTACTATTTTAATGTGCCTCCTCTCCTACTTTAATTCAATTATGAAGTCACAGTGAATCTGTTTAACACGTTCAATTGCTACGCAAATTTCGCTAGGAGCTGACCAATTTATTTTTATTCTTGAACTTTTCTTCGTAATAATCACTAATAGATTTTTTGAAAAATTTTTAAAAAATAATTTGAAAATTTTTGAAAACTACCTCATTTTTTGGCAAAAAAAACCCAAAATCAGTTATTATTATTATTACTAGCTAAACGAGAATTTTTAGAAAGATTCGGTTTTTTGCAAATGATAGGGTACATTAAGGGCAACAAATAAGCCAAATTTTACCAAAATCGTTAGAGCCGTTTATTTATAAAAAAAATAACTGATTTTGGGGTTTTTTTGCCAAAAAGGAGGTTGTTTTTCAAATATTTTCCAAAACTTTTTCGTGCATCTTTACAGGTTTAATTGACATGTTTGGTGCAAATTTGTTCTAAATCGATCGAATTGTTTTCTCTTGAGCTTTGTATACATACAGACATTTTGTAAAAACCACTTTTATGAACTCAGGGGGTCCAAAAACGGATATTTCCACAAACATCTCTACATCGATTGTTTTGTGATCACTATACTTTCTCTATACTATATTGAACTTCAAACAGAGAACTATAACAGAGAAGTTATGTGTACTAATTGGTTTGTTCAACTCGGCATCCTATACAAACACAGTAAATACTACAATATTGTATGGACATTTGTTGTCATTACCTTTTAACTTAGCTATTATCCTTCATCCGATTGTTTTGACAGTTACACCATCCGATAGGGAATCAAAAGGGCTACAAAAAAGGTGTCTTGACATTTTTCGTTAAAATGTACGGTTTTGGAGTAATTTAGGTTTGAAATTTTCAAACAGCCGCCATTTTGAAACGCATGATTGGATTTAATCGTTTATTTTTTTGAGGTATATCATTGACAGCTTAAACTTCATGCCAAGTTTGAACTCAATCAGTAAAACCGTTCTCTAGATATGAATTATTTTGTACAAAAAACAAAATGGCGGATATCTGGAAAACGAAGCGTTTTCGGACCTATGTTTATAGGAACTTTTTTCATTATTTTCACCAGTAGAACACGTCCTGCAATTCTTTCCGTTTCTTCCTGATACACCCTGTATATGTATATGTGTTCGCACTCTAGCGGCCGCATTTTAAGACCGATTTGGTTCAAATTTGGTACACACGTTGGTTGCCTACGTCGCTCGGACGAGTTCGTAGCCAAAAAAATCCAACAACCCGAAGCACGCTTTTTGACCGGAAGTAAATTTTTTAGATTTTTCTTACGAGAATGATTAAAAAGAATTGTTTCTACAAATATAAATGTACGATGTTATTATGTACATTTTGTTTTTTTACGCGACCTTATAGCTCGCTTGGTTCCCCCAAAATCGATCAAAACGTAAAATACCATGAAAGTACCCGGTTCAAAGCCATGTGGTGGATTCTACCGTGGGGTTGATGTGCTAAGCACGCAATGCATTGTGTATTGAAGATACCCCCAATACGGGGGTTGGCGTGCGAAGCACGCAATGCATTGTGTATTGAAGATACTCCCAATATGCGGAATGGCGTGCGAATCATTTTGCAGCTATTCAGCACCGTCGTGAATATACCTATTTCCTAAATTGTTGGTTGAAACCCTAAAACATAGGCCTATAAACTTAATTCTGGTTATTTGTTCAACTCACGTCAGCGGTTCAGCTGCGTGATCGAATTATGTAAATACTAACTGACACTGACAAATTTAGTTTGTAATTTATTTTAAAACAACGAGATTTAGTTGTACAACGAACGCTGCACGTGTTCCCCGCTAATTAATGAGATGTAGACACACGTGGGAAGTTTCTAACCATCTGCTACGACATTTCCTCTGTACATTTACTATTGTCAACTCCATATGTTGTTCTATACCTCTGGGTCAGTACACATAGTCAAGGTGAAGGCTTCCACTAACACGTGGCGATACTAAC